>PVIY010055857.1:0-13552 GCA_004026745.1 Myrmecophaga tridactyla | reverse complement strand
AACTGCTATAATTTCTTTATTGAACAACTGTCAAATGTTTTCATTTCTAAAAAATCTTTATTTAAAAATACTTATAAAATTAAAGCTCAAATTGTAAGCATTAACTGTTATCATTAAATTGAGATACATTACTCTTTATATAGCCCTCAAACTCCAATTAAAATATAACAAAACTGATATAGTTAAAACCAATATAAATCAACATACAAGTCAAAAAATAATATCTGTATTTTAAAGCTTTAACTTTTGTGTGAGACAAAAAATGTTTATTTTGTCCAAAATTAACACTATCTAATTTAATCTGTCTAGTAAAGTAAACAACCTAATTCAACTTTATTTAATATAAAACCTGGAATAAGGAACAACATCTTAATGTTTTGTACAAGTCAATATTTTATACTCTACATTGCAAACTGTTTGGGGCAAAAAAAATAAAAATGTGTCTGCAAAGTCCCTCAAGGAACTGGGAAAAATGAAACTATTAGAAATTCCCCAGGAAGCCAAGGTGTCAAATTTTAGGACTTGCTTCCCCTTATGAAACTTATTTAACAGTAAACTAAACCTACTTAGAATTAGAGCCTCAGAGACATCTCCAGAAGATCTCTGCTGCTGTTTAAATGTGGTCTCTCTCTAAGTCAAACTTTGGACTTCCCCCAGCGTGGGACATAATTTCCAGGAATATAAACCTGGCAACTAATAATGTGAAATACAGCTAACCTTATCATCACAGAACATGCCTGGCCCTGGCACTGTGAGTATAATCTCTAAAGATGAAGCTAAGGATGAACTAACCAAAAGCAGAAAAAGAAATAGAGTTGCAATGGCTAAAATTTCAAATCCAGTTGAGAGATTATTCTGGAGTTTACTCTTATGCAACCTTCAACCAGATATTACGGACTGCCACAATATGGCAAATCCCAGCCAACAGTGTTTCTAGGCACCCTAGAAAAATCTAATGTGCTTATTAAGCTTGCTTTTCTGAAACTTAAAATCTCTAAATTGTTCCAATGCCAAAGAAGCTCTGAAACATGAAGATGATAAACTCTCCAAAAATAACAACTGATTTCGTCAATTCATCCCTTTGCCCCTTAAATCCTGTTAACAATTCATTCATCTTTAATGATTCTCTTACTAATTTTTCTCCTATCCCCCTGCCTCTTACACTGTTTATGTAAGTTTGTTCACAGGTCAATAGTAGCCATGACAAAAACAGCAAAATTCTGAAAACATATTCCTGCTACAACAAAAATTTAAAACCTGCTCCTGTAGAAGACCAATTAATGATGCCTCTGCCTGGCTGAAAGCAATTTTTCCTTCCCCAATTCCAATCCTTTGACAGCAGGAAGTAGCCAAAAAGAGAATGCAACATCCCTGCTCCTTCCAAAAATTGCTTTGAGCTAAGCTAAATCTTCCTCCCAAACATAACACCAGCTGCAGTCAATTTTATTAAAATAAAATGACAGGAATGTCAGGTATCAAAAAATAAAACTTGACATATAAAATGGATTCTGTGACATGGGGATCCCTTTAGTTTCTCTCCCTCAGCAGCTCTTCTAACAGGGCCTGATGTGACAGAAAGATAATGAGCACAAACATGCTGACACCCTACCCACCAGAGGCCAGGACACAAAACCATGAGCATGAAGTCATGATCTGCAAAAACCTGATATCTCCTGGTGACAACTGCAGCCACCTGTCACTCCCACCCCTCTTGGCATGGTTTTCCTTTAAAACCATCAGACGGTTGGAGGAATTTTTCCTTTCCCTTTCACTAGCAGGTTCCCTGGCTCCCACCTGCCTGCTATACTTATGCTCTCTGTTTCTTTCTCTTTAGCAATAAACTATTAAGCTTTAACTTGCTGTCTCATGTGGAATCATTTAGTGACCTCATGCTTAATATGGAGTATCATATTTTGGGGCATAGTCTTTTGCTATATTCTTTAAACACAAATCATGAGATGTAATATCAAAGATAGAAAAGACATATGAATAGTCAAATAGCAGTTCCAAGGGCTGATTAGTGGAAAATATAGTAGGATTTTATATGCCAGAGGTAATATTATGGTCAAATTGGTTGGAAGCAGATTTATAGATGCTCATCAATCTGACAGTTAATTAAGTTGGGATTTCCAATTTGAGGCATCTGTTGTTAATATATTTTGTATATACAACAATCTGTGAAGTGCCTTTATACTTCACTCACATTCTTAAATGACTTGTTACTTTTTTCTTTAAGATAAAGACAAGGGAGCAGAGATAGGATATGTGAGGTAAAGTGGTTTATATTAGGTGTGTAAAACAGCATATACAAGCTTATACCTAACAAAACTTATTTCCCAGTCCAGTATACATTTAACGATGTGGCTCTGTTTAATTCCTTTTCTTACTAAGTAGAAACAAAAGTCCTTGAAAAAAACGTCCAAAAAATAATTCACTGGTATTTTTATGAGATAACAGGAAGACCAATTGAAGAGAAGAAAATGTTTCAGGCTTGAAAAATAAAAGAATATGTTCAACAATTAATGTGTTAATTAATAATAAACCACATATGGCATTAGAGAGTATATATTTTCATGGTCATAAAATAAGAATCTTAACTTGCAATACAATCAGAGGATTGTGCATGGCATATACTTAACAGATAATAGTTGAGATCACCTAGTATTGTTTCATCTAGTTCTAAAGAAGTAGTAAGGTATATATACCTAAGGATTTGGAAGAGAAAATGGCATAGAGCTGAAATCTAGACTCTTTGTAAGCTAGGGAAGTTATATAAGCATTTTGGGTATCAATTTCCTCATCTGTAAGGAAAAATATGGTCATAAACATTATCTTTTAAAACAAAAAAATAAGCATATGATTAAGGAACAACTCATGCATTGGGACTAATACAATTTATGCCAGTTTGGAGCTATTATGCATCCCAGAAAAATATGTGTGACTTTTCTGATTGTTTCCATGGAGATGTGACCCACCCAATTGTGGGTGGTAATTTTTGATTAGATGGTTTCCATGGTTATGTGTCTCCATTCATGCAAGGTGGGGTTGCTTACTGGAGCCCTTTAATAGGGAATCATTTTGGAAAAAGCTGGAGCATCACCAGAGCCATGAGAGTCACCAGAACCAAAAGGGCCTACAGAATGGAAACAGCCATGGGGAAGCTGTTGAAGAGAAACCTAGCAGAGCTGACTATATGCCTCTCCAACTGAGAGAGAAACCCTGAAGGTCATTGGGCTTCTTGAACCAGTATATCTTTCCCTGGATGCCTTGGATTGGACATTTTTATGTACTTGCTTTAATTTGGATATTTTCATGGCCTTGGAACTGTAAATACCAACTTAATAAATTCCCCTTTTTCAAAGCCATTCCATTTCTGGTATAGTTCTTTCCAGCAGCTTGCAAACTAAAATGCAATTCAATGGTACTAATATAATCTGTACCATTAAACTCAGAAGGTCTCTTCAATGAAGTGATGTCTGGTCATAATCCTAATTGGAAAAATTAGTCATGGGAAGAACATTCTAGACAAAAGAAAAAAGTGGAAGTATTTAAGATATATTTTTTACAAAGCTAAAGAAGAACTAATGTATAGGGGAAAATGAGGAAAGAGTGTAGCAGTTCAGGTGAAAAAGATAGGCCGATGCCAAATTATATAGGCATGTGCTATCTGTGAGAAGGAATTTGAATTTGTTTAAATGCAATAGGAATTGATAGAAGTGTTTTCAACAGGGATGCTAAATGATGGAATTTTCACCTTCTAAATTTTCACACTGTTTATTGAGGAGAATCACTTGTGTTGAGGTGAGCTTATGCTGGTTTGAAGCTATTATGTACCCCAGACAAGCCATGTTTAACCCTGACTCAATCTTGAGGAGGGAGCTGTTTCTTTTAATCCTAATTCAAGATTGCAGGTTGGAAACATTTGAATAGATTATCTTCATGGAGATATGACACACCCAAATGTGGGTGTGACCTTGTCATTAAATGGACACATGACTACACCCATTCAAGGTTAGTCTTGATTAGTTTATTAGAGGCTTTAAAATGAGAAACATTTCAGAGAAACCCCAGAAATGATACAGCCAACAGAATCTTCAGAGCAGAGCTGACATAGATGCTGAAACTTAGAGAACAGAGGCACATATGTGTAGAGATGTTTGGCACCCAGAAGACATCACCATTACATGTTAACCAGGACAGAATCTGGAGAGAGCCAAGGGAAGCCAAGGGATGAAAGTCGGGCCTGGAGAAGTGAAGTGAGGAAACCTCACAGGAACAGAGGCTGAAAGCAATGAACTCCAGGAGCAAGGGGCCAGCAGATGTAAGCCATGTGACTACCCAGCTGACAAAGTGATTCCAGACCCATTGGCCTTTCTTGAATTAAATTAAGGTGTCTTTCCATGACTGCCTTAGTTTGGATTTTTTCATATGCTTAGAATTCTAAAGTCTAACTTATTAAATTCCCTTTTTGAAATCTGTTCCATTTATGGTATATCAAGTTCCATGAACTTACAAACTAAAACATGAGTTCATTGAAGTAATCCCAGAATTAACAAGATAGATTGATTTAAGGAGATAGCATTAGAGATGGGAAGCAGCAGAATATTTTTAAGTTTGGGGAGCAGTGACTGAAATAGAAATAGACATCTATTTCTTCTTTAAACCCTGCCTTAGAGCATCTGAGTAATGCTCAAAAAATCATGCATTTCTTTGGTCTCAGTTTAAACTGGTAACTATGAAGAGCAAGCCAGCAATTAATTTAGTATAAGTTTCATAGTATGCTTTCTCTACTTTTTCTCCAACTTTATAGCAAAATTAGCAATTAGACTCTACTTTATCATGAAGAGAATGTGGGAAAGAATGTCAGAGATGGTGTAGGGAGTTATTTTAGTGATGAAGCTTGGATTCCAACCTTAGTAAAGAGAGGAATATGAATAAAATTGGCTAATAGAAAATAAAATGCATTGTGTAAATTAAAGAAAAGTTTCAAGAATGCATTTGAGAATTAAAAGAACAACATTTTGAAAGAACAACATCTTTCACAACACTTGAAAGAAAGAAAAGAGACTTGCTAAGTGGGGAGGTTGTCTCTGTTCCATTTCTGATGATACTTTGGTCCTATATAAAATAATTATATTAGTCATCGTGAAGTTGCCATCAAAAACAGGAAAGACCAAATCCTTTTCCACCTGCTGTTCCCACCACTTAGTTGTAGATTTATTCTATGGATCAGTTACTATCACCTACTTGAAATGAAAATCTGATCAATCTGAAGGAACAGACAAGTTGCTCTCTCTTTTCTACTCCATTTTGAACCCAGCATTTAACCCTATGTGATAAAGTCTGCAGAACAAAGATGTTATAGAGGCACTGAGAAAATACCTTCCCAAATCATGTACATTATAAGACAGTTTAACAAATATAGATTATTGTGTTGTGCATTTAATTTACATGTACTTTTAATTGAAATCTACTTTTAAATCTTTCTCTACATTTGTATGTTACCATTTTTAATGGACTCATATCCTCAGAGTTATGCCAATTTAAAAAAATTATTTAAAATTCCTAATTTTAAAGATAAATCTTAACCCCTCACTATAAACTGGTAAATTGAGAGGCACACCTGACCAAATGATGGCACATATTTTATATCCTATAATTGAAATCATGACATTTTTAAGACTTTCTTTGAAACCTTTCTGGAACCTAAAATGACATTCCTTATTTGAAATTTAAATAAAACAATAAAAAACCCTTAGACCCTACAGAATCATTACTGGAAAATTTTATCATGAAAAAAATGCATGAATGCATAGGGATATATGTCCAAAAGCAATTAATTTAAAAATGACTATACAGCAATGTTTATTCCAGCATCATTTGGTTAAGTATAAAATTGGAAAATGAATGCCCATATTGAGAAAAATTTTAATAATTTTATTGTTGACAATTCTTCCACACTGTAAGGGAAAGCCTATATCAGCCTTCCTGAGGATGAAAAGAACAAATGGAGTATGTCCCTAACTATCCTAGGTGATGACTAAACACTTTAAAAAGTCTAGAAAACATCATATAGAACATGGAAGAATCTTTTGAGCTGTGGCCAGCCCAAACTGCTAGCAGAATTTTGAATAGTTACATTTAACTTGTTTTAAAGCAAGGCTTAGCAAAGTTTCTCTGTAAAGAATCAGCTAGCTAATACATTTACTTTCCATATTGTCTGACTGTATAACTATGGGATAATCAGAGATAATATATTTTAATGAAGTCAAATATATATACAACTTGAAAGAACATACTAAATAACTGAATGAGTGTATGCATTTTTCTTCCTTTATACTATCACTGATGGCCTTTATTTTTAACTAGTATGCTCAGAAGGGAGCCTTATTTCTAGACAGAGAACTTTGCTTTCTAACAGAAAAGGAGATATTTTCAGATATGCAAAAACATTTCAAAATCTATCATCTAAAAACATTCTTTAAAAAGTAACTAAAATACACTTTTCAATGTAGAAAGACAGTAATGTACATTAAAAATCTAAGAATGGGGTGCACTGGTTATTCAGTGATAGAATTCTTGTCTTCAATGCAGGAGTACACAGGTTCAATTCTCAGACTATGCACCCCCCAAAAATAAAAGTCTAAGAATGAGATGTGGTTTAAAAGAATTAGTAGAGAATGTTGAATAATAGTTTTAAAAAGTCTTAAAATACCATAATGTAAGTCTGTTTAAAAATTCAGAATAAGAGTTTTTCTGGGCATTTTTAGTAGCAAGATGGGAGAATAAGAGACCTTGGGTATCCTTCCTTTCACAGAAACATTTCAAAAACAGAACTCTGGAACACAGTCAAAAGGGTTGCACTGAGTGAGCCCAAAATCAAATAAAATGACAATTTAAATTCTGAAGAAAATTGTTGAGTTTACTTGCCATTCCCCCCACTCTCTCCTTAGGCTGGGGCATCCTAATCCCAAACTCCCAGTAAATGTCCCAGATTGTGGAGGGAGCAGAGTAACCCATATGGGCATATTGGAGTGTATGTATATTTGCTTCAATATCACCAGGGAGAGCCTAAAGAAATAATCTAGGATGCAAATTTCTGGTCTGTCAGTCTCAGAACTTGCTCTAAAGAGTGGAAGCAGGTGTTAAATACCAGAGGAAAGCAATAAAGCCACAGCTGCCTGGGACAGCTGCCTGGGGCAAAGGACTACAGATTAAGACAAATTATAGCATTTAGCACTAGGAGGAAACAAGAATTTGCTGTGAGCAATTAGACAAATATCCAATGTAAACTAATAAATGATAAAGCCATGAATGCATGCCTAGGACAAGTGATATACACAGTTCTATACAGAGAGAAGATCCAAGAAGGCCTTATGATTTCACAATGGGTTGTTCTTTAGGCTATGTACAGAACTGGCTATGTACAGAAGGAGACCACAAGCACAGAATGCATGTTCAACAACTGAAGGAACCCTTCAAAGGGATTCCTTTAAATTTCAGTCACTTCTCTTTTTACTTCCACTACTTCTACTTGGTTTCTTCTAATAATTTCAATTACTGTATTGAAATTCTAATTTCCTACATATAGTATTTACTTGATTTCCTTTAGTTTTTTGTGTTTTCCTTTAACTTCTTGAACATATTTAAGACAGATTATAAAGCACTTCCTGACATATTGAATATCTATTCTTCCTTAATGGTTTCTTTTCTTTTCTTTTGTTCCTTTGAATGGGCAACCATTTCATGTTTATTTGTAGGGCTATTTATTTTTTGTTGAAATCTGGTCATTTGAATATTTTAATATGTTTCCCTTGATGTCCAATTCTACCACAACAACCAAAAAAGCCTGAAAGGAAACACTTTTAACAGTTGTTGAACATGCATTCTGTGCTTGTGGTCTCCTTCTGTACATAGCCAGTTTTATTTGTGTATATCACTTGTCCTAGGCATGCATTAATGGGTTTATCATTTATTAGTTTACATTGGATATTTGTCTAATTGCTCACAGCAAATTCATGTTTCCTCCTAGTCCTAAATACTATAGTTTGTCAGATTGGAGTTGACAGAAGAAAGAATTGCTGAATTTAAAGTTAAGACAGTTGAAATTTTCCATGCTGATTAATAGACACAAGAAAGAAAATTGACCACAAAGAGATTTGAGAGGTACCATCAAGCATACCAATAAACACATTACATTGTATATTTATTAGGAGTTACAGGGGAGAGAAAATGTTAAGGAAAATATTGAAGAATTAAGAATTAATGACTAAAACATCTGAAATTTAATGAAATATTTGGAAATATATTTCTAAGAAAATCAAAGAAATCCAAATAGGATGAGCTTGAAGAGAGTCAAAATCAAGACAATACATGTTATCTACATGAGAATGATTTTAAAGCTAAAAGGTAGAGATAGATTAAAGATAAATGAATAAGAAAAAATGGCCATGCAAACAGCAAGCATAGGAAGTATAAAGTGGTTGCAATTATTTTCAGATACAATTAATTTTAAAATGAAATGTATCACTGAAAAGAAGAGTTAATTCATTAAGAAGTCATAAATATCAGAAAAAATAGGGGTTCAAAATAAAAGAAGCACAAATTAAATGATCATTCCACAACCAAGTAGGGAATTTTAATACCAATTTTTCATTCATTGATGGAAAAATTAAAATATCAGGAAATGAATAGATGAAAAACAGGTAACCTGAATAATCCTACTTATAACAAGCACATAAAATACAAATTTTTCATGTGCACTTGACGTATTTAAAAGATAATCCACATGCTGAGTTATACAGCAGGTATCTGTAAAATTTAAAGGGTTGAAATTATATCTTTTATTTCTTCTGAATATAATTAAATTAGACACCAACAAAAATAATATATCTATAAGATCTAACATATTTACTCTTTGATTGATATAATCCTTAAACATGGGTCAAAGAATACAATACAAGATAATTTAGAAAACACATTGGTATGAATGATGGTGAAAATGCAAAGTTTCAAAATATATGAAATATAACCATAGCATACTTAATAAGAAATGTAGAATTTTAAATGCTGATGTTGTAAGAGCAAAGTTTTTAAGCAAACAACTTTAGCTTTTGACTTAAGCTAGAAAAATAGTAAAAATAGGGATAGAAAGTAATACAAATGAAATAAAGTTAAGAGCAGGAATCAACAAAATAAAATGTATAATAGTACACAAAATTAACATGAGTAAAAAACATTTATTTGAAATATATCAATGAAATTATTGAACATTTATGAGACATAAAAAAAAGAAATAAAAGAAACACTAAATGCCAAATTAAATATGAAAGAAGGTAATCATCAAAGATTATACAAATATCATAGGAAATTATGTAAATATTTATGCAAATTCCAACACTTAAGAAAAATGGTCAAAATTTGTGCAAAATGAAACATAATTTCAATAGCTCAATGCCTTATACATTTGTTGAATTGGTCTTTAAAAATTTATCTGCAAAGACAATTTTCAGGCACTTATGGTTTTATAAGGGAATTCTATCAGGCATTTAAGAAATAAATAGTGGCAAATTATACAATTACACAAACTGTTTCACAAAAAAAGGAGAAAGGTTAAACCATATATAAGGTCAAACCATTTATGAGCAAACAATTTTTATGAACCACTGATGTGACTCATGAACATAGAGCTAAAATCCTTGAAAGTAAATTAGAGCATATGACTCCAAATCATGAAGAAAGAGGTAAAGTAAAGATTATCCGTGGAATGTATAGTTGGTACAGTTAGCAAACTAGGACTAAAAGGGATCTGATTCAATTTGGAAAAACACATTTATGAAATTTCTACAGCTAAAATTAAAATTTGTGGTGCAATGTGGAAGACTCTCTCTTAAGATTCAGAGCAAGGTAAGGATGCCTGTTTTCACTCTATCTATTAAATATTGAACAGTAGGTTCTCACCAGAGCTATTGGGCAAGTGAAAATGAAATAAAGATTGCAAAAATAAAAGGAAAACTATCTCTTTAGATAAGCATTATGAGTATTTACTTGCAAGAACTTAGGGCATATACAAAACAACTACAAAAATAATTACAGAACTTATAAAGTTTAAGTACAAAATGTTTATTTGTCATAGCTATTAAGAGGGGGTTGGCTTCCTTTTTCTATTTTTGTCTTAAATTCTCAGTCCACTGAATGCTGCAGATCCAGATGGAGGATACCAGGAGGACTTAGAGAATAGCAGGGCTATTTGGTGATGGAAAACAGTCACCATTTCTTAATCACTTACCACAAAATTGTAATGTGATATGAGTGTAAAATATTTATTTAACACTGTTAAACCACTGACATACCTGAGGGTTTTTTTTAACCTTTTGGTTGTTATTTCCAGGGGAATGTGAAAATAATTCATATTTTAATTCTTCTTCTTGGTGCTAGGATAGGGACTGTTAGATGAGTCAGTCAGTCATAATGGGGGATGGATATATAGATTGTCTCTGAATGTGCTTTGTGGAGTGAGTTCCCACAGAGTTTGTGGGAACACAGGCTCAGGCACAAGAGAAATTCTCAACAAATGACCATTTCATTACTTACATAGCACAAACTTTCAAAAGAGCAGAGGAAAATACATCATTCCCGTTTTGGCTAGTCATTTGGAAGGCCAACTGCTGGGATTAAGGCCAATGAATGATAGTTTTCTAAGACCAACTTCACATGGAGTTTTGCATTTATAATTCAATATTTATACATCCCTGGATTGGGGATAGTGGTCCTCCATAACTGAGAGTCCCAGCCTGATAAAGGGATGAAATTGCTTGTTCCTGGTTTCAACTTCAATATATGATCAGGTCTTTCCATGAGGCCTAAGATCACTGCAGCTCTGTGAAATGGAAACACATTGAACCATCTGCACATATATAAGCAAGACAGGAAAAGGGGGGGAGAAGGCAAAATCTGGCAGATGGCTACTAAGATGACCCAGTGTATATAACTGACAACATTGAGTCAGATTATGAGAGCCAACTGTCATTTGCAAATATAAGTGAAGTCCTGATTGATAACACCAAATGAGCCATAATAAAGACTATAGTGAGCAAACACATGAGAGATGTATTACAGTATAGAGAAATAGCTTTAAGATACATAAAAGGAATGCAGTTTTAGAAAGTAGTGCCTAATAGTTGCAGAACACCAAAGCAGGGAGAAACAAATTTAATTACAAATATAAGCTGATATTGGGCTTGTGACTTCATGCCTGGGAATCTATTTTTAACTTATTTTTGTGAAAAATAACACATTTACACAAAAGCAATAAATTCCCAAGTACATTTTAACAAGTAGTTATGCAACAGATTTTAAAGCTTGGTGTGGGTTACAGTTCCACAATTTTTCATTCTTTCTTCTAGCTGCTCCAAGACACTGGAGACTAAAAGAAATATCAATATATTGATTTGGCAGTCATATTCATTTGTTAGATCCTATCATCTCTAGTATAGTCTTCTTTCTTTTCTTCATTTTTGTGAAAAATGGTATATATACAAAAAAGCAAGAAATTTCAATGTACATTGCAACAATTAGTTCTAGAACAGATTTCAGAGTTTGGCATCAGTTACATTTCCACAACCAATTAGTAAGTGTCTGAAATTCAATAACAAGAAAGATTTTAACTTTTTCTTGAAAGTATTACAGGACAATTAATTAGTATTATTCTAATGAGGACCTCCCCCTTTATTGGAGGAAAAATTTGTTTAAACTTTTTGCAAGGAAGGGGCTGCAGAGAAAAAAGATCTACCCAGAGAAAGTTATTTTGAAAAATAAATCATAATGATCTCCAAACAGAAACATTCAGGTAGGCATAAAGTTCATTCACTAGAGAGAAGATGTCCCTCAGGGACATTTAAGAACACCTGGTATTTAAAAGCAAGCAAAGTATATTGCAGAATTATAGTGACATCCTGTGACAAAAATAGTGTAAAATTTTAAAGGTGGTATAACATTAAAAAACACACAAATTCTCCTTTATTCCTTCATGAAAATCTATAAAGGTAAGCTATCATTATGCTAAAAGACTTAAGGATAGTTTAAATTTGAGGTTTAGGACAAAACTAATAAAACATAAAAACATGAAATTCTGAGAAGAATTTCTTCTGAAAACAATTTTTTTTCTGTAAATGAATTAGCTACCTAAATCAGGATATGTAGCCTCCTAATTCTCTTAATTATAAAGTCAAATATAATTAGATATATTCCATGTGATGATAATAATACTTATAATGGTAACTAATTAAAAGAAAATTCAAAAATTAGTTCTAACAGAAATATGATAGTGTTCTTGTCTTATCTCTTTTAATTTCCCTATATTTCAACTCAAAACTATAAGGTGATGGAGCAAGATAGTAGGGAAGATAGAGTAAATTTTAGGAAAGAAAAAATTAGAGATATTTGTTTTGGAAGTTTAGATAGCAGGCTTTATGAAAGTGCAATGACAATTTTAAAATAGCGTTCCCAGCTTAATATATGAGAACATTAATATAAAGTGAAGGGAGAGAGTTGTGCTTTTTTCTAACCACACACCTGATCTGACCATATGCATGCAAAGAGAAACTACTAATTTAATTTAATCAAAGTTGTGCTTTTATAAGACAAAATTATGGAAAGAAAGTAGAGAAAGGGCATTGGATTAGGTTATAAGGTGATTATGTGACAATGAAGCATAGACTATTACATGGGAAGGAGGAAAATATGAAAAATTATTATTATGAATAGGTCATAATTTTCATTGACTTAAAGGTTAATTAATATTTATATATCACTGGAGAGGGATTGTCAACAGGAAAAGTTATTGAACAGTATGGTAAGCTTAATGCTTTTCATATTTAGTATAAGTGGTGAGATAGGTAAATAGGAATAGAACAAAAATAAGGCTTATACTTTTTCCTTCCATGGGAAAGGATTGGTTTAGAGAAAATTGACCTTATGGAAGTGAAAGGAAAATCTTAGTTGTCACTTTGTATGATGAATTAAGTAAAAGCTGCGAGAAAAAGTTTCATCATTTTAGAGTAGGCTACCTACAATGAAAAAAAGAAATTATAAAGCTAGATTAAACAATGATATATACTTGTATCATGATTCCACTCTTAATTGTGATAAAATATAAAATATCATTCCTACACAATAAAATCTAGATAATAATAGCATCTTCTTGATATCTCTGATATCCTTATAATCCAAATATAGTTAACAGATCACCATTTTAATTTCTGAATATATTTTAGCTGCACACCCATTCATCACTGAAGTTTCACATCACATTTCCTAGAAACAGAGCAAGGGAATGTTTAAAATAATTTAAGAGATCATATAGGTTTATCCATGGCTCTAACCCTATTAAGAGAAGAAAAAATGTGGTTCAAACATTTCAATGAATTTGTCATCTTGAAGTTACCATATCCACAGATAGAAAGCAAAAATAAAATTGGGAGACTAAAATATCACTGCAAAGATTCCCAATCTCCAGTGGTTTCATTTCAGATATTTTTACTCATCTACCTAC
>PVIY010055856.1:0-13554 GCA_004026745.1 Myrmecophaga tridactyla | reverse complement strand
GGTGGAATTGCATAGAATATACAAATCAAATTGGGGAGAAATGACATCTTCATAATACAGATCTTCCAAATCAGGATCATGATGTATTTCTCCATTTATTTAAACCTTTTTATTTCATCAATGAGTTGTACTTTACAGAATACACATTCCTCACATAATTGGTTAGAACTAAACCTAAGTAACTCAGGGTGACATCAGCAGGAATGGTGAAGTAGGGACTACCCCAAATCAGCTTTTCTATAAATGTAATGAGAACACTGGCAAAACTTGCAAAGTTAACTTTTTTAGAACTCTGGAAATTAACCAAAAGCTTGCAAAAATTCAAGGAGTATTTTTATTCGAAAAAATCTGCTGAATCTTAATAAGAACAGTGGGATTTGTAGTACTAACCTTACTCCAATCTTCTCCTGGCTTTGTGGGTAGGCTTAAAAGCAAACAGCTCTTAATTACATAAAAGATAATGTGCTACCATCACCTCTATTCATTTCTAAACATTTACAATCAACCTTATTAAAAATTCTGCACAAATCAAGCATCAGCTCCCCATTATATACCCTCATTTTCTCTCCTGGTAACCTGTACTCTAGATTTTAACTTCCTGAGTTTGTTCATTATAATCAGTTCATGTTAGTGAGGCCATACAATATCTTGCCTTTTGTGTCTGGTTTATTTCACTCAACATATTGTCCTTAAGTTTCATCCATGTTGTTGGCATGCATCAGTATGTCACTAGAAGGAAAGCTAGACGATAAAACATGGGACTGTATAACACAGTGGACTCTGCTGTGGATGATGACTGTGGTTAATAGCACAAATATAAGAATGTTATTCCATGAATGACGACAAATGTACATCACTAGTACAAGGTGCTAAGAATAGGATGGTATATGGGAAAATACAACCAATGCGCACCATGGACTACATTTAACAGCAATATTGTAATATTCTTTCATCAATTTTGTTAAAGGTACCATACCAATGCTAAGTGTCAATAATAAAGTGGTATTAGGGGTATGGGATTTTTCCTTTTGGAGCAATGAAAATGTTCTTAAGTTGACTGTGGTGGTGAATGCACAACTCTGTGATTATACCAAGATCCATGGTTTGTTCACTTTGGGTGGATTGTGTGGTGTGTGAATAAAATAGAAAAACCCAGTTCTGCAATATCTGTGAAAAAACAGCAGCCAAGCAGACACTGAAGGGGAAATAATGTGCTTAGAGCTTCCCAAAAGCACCATCTCCAGAGAATTCTTCTTATTATTTTTCAATACCTTTGGTTGTTTCAGGTAGGGAGAATATCTGGTCCCTGTTATTTCATCTTGGCCAGTTGTGGAAATTTCCCTGTTATGCCTATTTATAATAGGTTGATTCTGAAGCAATTTTGCTTCTGAATAATGCTTTTGTGCCAAGCACACTACTCTCCCTTCTTCAGCATTCTTCCTTTTATGAAACACATGGGGTATGATAAGGAAGAAGAATAATTAGGTGCCAGGTTGATGTTTCCAATGGAATATACAAGCATTTAATATAAAATCCTCCTTACAATATGACTTATATATGAGGAAAAGAAAAAAACAAAAAGAAAAAAAGAAAAAAACACTTGACAAAACTACACTATAATTCATGTTTTAGGTTAAAAAGAAACCTAATCTAATGTTTTTGACTGTATTTCTTTTAATATTGATTAGTCCCCGATAGGAAATGCTGTCTAAGATTCTAGTCCATAATCTTTTATATTTGAGCTCTAAAATAATATTTTATATTCTTAAATGACTGTTGATACTTGTATTTATTATTTTTCAAAAAAACCCTAGAAGCCATAAAATTTTATATAGTTTGTACTCATATATAATGAAGCCCATAGAGATCAGAATATGTTCCAAACATAGAAAAAACAGATATGTACTTTAAAGGTCCTCTCTATCACTACAATGAGGATAGTGCTTAGTTTTGTAATGCACTTTTAGATTTCTGGGTAAAGATACTTACTCAAAAATGTTTACCTTAGCAAACAATTTAGCTTTACTATGATCTGAGGTCTCAATCAGATGAAAATAGGAGAAAAGAACAAAACAAAACAAATGTATATTACCAAGAAAACAAGAAAAGGGGCTTCTTACTGAAGAAGAGAGTTCAACAAAGTACGAAGATGAAAAGCAGACAGTTTCTGCTCAGGATATAGAAAGCAGAAGAGTATCACTCCCACATTTATAACAACAACGGAAAAAAGCTACCTAATATGGAAATTCACAGCTTCTTTAAACTATCAGGAATCTTAGATCTCAGGGCAACTAACTAACCCAAAATCTGAAACAAGAGAGACAAGTCCATCCCAGGAAAGATGAGACAACTTTTTTTCTTGGCTGGGGCAGATGCTCCCCCTAACCCTCCACTCCTCCAGACACCATAGAAGCCTATAGGAAAAAATCAGCTAGAATTTTAAATGAATTGTTAAAATACAATTGTGTATAATAGAGAAGATGGGATTTAACAAATGAATATGACTGCTGAATCATATTACTTTCCACAATTAAAAAAACATTAAAAATACAGTTGTGAGCTCTATTCATGAGACTATAGAACTCCATAAACCTCGGACTTGAGATAATTTATACCACTCAGGGTCCTTAGTGGTGCTCACAAGAAAGATATGACATAAAGAGTGCTTAGAAATTCTCAGTCACGGTGGTGGCTTGGGGAAGAGAAACAGCAGTCACTGCTGGAAAGGAACAAAGACATCCTAGATTATTTTCCCTTACCATCCCATTCAGAAGAAATGACTTACTGCATGGGGAAAGAACAACAAATGATAATGCCAGTAGGGTACTGGTGAATGTCAAACACAAAGTACTGGAAGAACTGGGAGAACTGAAAGAAGAAAACTCACTACCCATGGGCAATGACATGAATGTGTCCTGGGCCCAAACCATCAGTGACTGCCAATAGTAAGGGGCAGGGCAGGATATCTGAGATGGCCTCACTTGAGTCTCAGAGATACATAGCCTCCCTAAGATGGAAGCTGAATCAAAGCAACAGGGAATACCCTATGCCCTGTGCTCCCTCCACCACTCCGATTTTATAAACATAGAATACCAAATGATAGCAATATACCATTGGGAAATGGACAAGAACATGGAGGGAGACCTTCTCTGAAGGGCAGGCAAAAATCATGATCTGAAGCTGAGGGTGGTGAGTTCTGCCAAAAAAATGTCTTTGCAAACCAGTCCTTATCCAAACCAATACAAGAGAAATTCGATTCCTGTGGTGAACTGAGGATAACACCAAAACAGCTCAACTCTGGACTATATTGACATAACATTCTTCACTAAAGGCCTAGAAAAATAAAAGGTATGCCTAGTTCTTGCCACAAATTCTTTAGCCCAGTTTTATTGTGCTACACAAAATTTCTGGCTTTCAAGTAAACATTATTAGGCTTACAAAGAAGCAAGAAAAATAAAAGCAATATTGAGACACTAAGCAATCAACAAAACTAGATTCATATATCAGAGATGTTGGAACTATCAGAATAATCTATGATTAATATGTTAATGGCTCTAATGATAAAGAAGTACAACACCAGGGTTTCATGGATAATTTCAGCAGAGAGATGGAAATTATAGGAGAGCATTAAACGGAAATGGTAAAAATGCAAAACATAGTAACAGCTTAAAAAATGCCATCTATTAAGTAAATGACAGACTTGATAGAGCTGAGGAAAGTATGACTGAACTTTAAGACAGGTCAATAAAAATCATCTAAAATGAAATGGAAAAAGATACCACAGTGGGGAAAACAATAACAGAAAAAAGCATCCAACAATTGTGAGAGCATATGAAACAGTCTAACATACATGCAAACTGGAAACACAGAATAAGAGAGAAACAATAGGAAGTAGACTATTTGAAAAATAATGGCTGAGAATTTTAAAAATTTAATGATAGACACCAAGAAGATCAGAGAACACCCAGAATGATGAATAGTACAAAAAAGGAAATAAATACCTACACATATCATATTCAAACGGCTGAAAATGAGACACAGAAAAAAATCTCAAAGGCAGCCACAAAATAAACCTACCATAGAGAACAAAAGTAAGAATTGTAGCAGACTAGATTTATCTAAAACTATGCAAGTAAGAAAATGAAATAACATTTTTAAAGTATTAAAAGAAAATGAAAAGAAAGCAATTTCTCAATTAGAATTCTATAGCCAGTGAAAATATATTTCAAATACAAAGAAGAAATAAATATTTTTTCAGGCTAGCAAAAACTGAGAATTAATTGCCAGTAGACCAGTACTATAAATGATTATAAAGGAAGATCTTTAAGCTAGAAGGATATATCATAACAGAAACTTGGATTTTCACAAAGAAATTAAAATGATGAAAATAATATGTATAAAGGCAAATATAAAATACATATTTATAATTTTAATGACTTTGAAAGACAGCTGACTGTTGAAAGCAAAAAGGGTAGTGATGTATTTTCTTATGTATTTATAGCATATGTAAAAGTAAAATGTATGTCAAAATTAGCAAAGATGAGGAAAAGGAATTGGGAGTATAATGTCGTTAGGTACTCACATTACAAGTGAAGTGTTAAATTAGTATTTGAGGTTAGACTTTGATTAATTATGCATGTACATTGTTAACCCTAGGAAAGCAACTCAATATTGCACGGGCTGAACAAACGGATAGCATTTTACGTTTTGCAGGCCATGCAATCTCTGTCACAAGATGTTGCAGTGTGAAAGCAGCCATACCCAATATGTAAAGCTTGGGCCGTGCTGTGTTCCAATAAAACATTATTTGTAAAAACTATCGGCTGGCCCACAGGCCATAATCTATTGAACCCTGCTTAGTGGTGGAGATGGAATGGAATAAAATGACTCAATCCAAAAGAAAAAGAGGAAAACAATGCAAAAAGATGAAAGAGAAAACTGCTAGCAATATGGTAGATTTTAATCAACTATAATAACAATTACATTAACTCTAAAGGTCCTAAGACACGAAATAAAACACAGATTGGATAAAAATAATGCAAGACACAAATATTGGCTGTCTAGAAGAAATCCTTCCCAAATAAAAGACAGAGATACATTAAAGATAAAAGAACAGAAAAATATATACCATAAAAACAAAAATCTATAGGAGGGTGGAGCGGCTATTGTAATCATACAAAGTAGACTTCAGAACAGGAATATTACCAGAGATAAAGAGGGGCATTATGTAATTATAAAGGGGTCAGTTTTCCAAGACAGCATGATAATCCTAAGTGTGCCTAACAACACACTTCAAATAACAGACCTGAAGGAAGAAGTAGATAAATCCACAACAACTATACTTGGAGACTTCAACACTCTCTCATGGTAATGAATGCAATAAGTAGAAAGAAAATAAGTAAGGGTATAGAAGACCTGAATAATACTATCAACTAATTTTACCTAATTGTCATTTATAGAACACTCTACCTAACAACTTCAGAATATATATTCTATTCAGGTACACATAGAACATTTAATAATATAAATCATATTCTAGGCCACAAAAGAAAGCTCAATTGAATAATGTATTGGAACATTGTTTGGCTTCTCAGATTTAGAGAAAGGGCTAAAATATAATTAACAGGGGCACTATTTCCTAAGACTGTTTTTCCCCCAAGTGCTTTCTCACGGATTTGCATGAAAGAACATTAATGATTGCACATGGTAGAAAAAAAAGATTATTAAATCAAGTACAAATATTATAGAAATTGCCAAACTTTCAAATATATTTAATTCTTTAAGTCCAACCATGAAATCAGAGCAAACTGTCCTGGAATTTCTGGTGCTATATTTGAATGTCAGAGAGACAACAGAAGTCCTCAAAACTCTAATAAATTTTTAAAATGCTGTTACCTCTCTTTTAATTAATGTTTTAATTTGCACAATTGTCAGTGAAGGAGAAAACAGAAATCATACTAATGAAAGCAAATGAGTATATTTCAATAATGAAAGAGAAAACATTAATATTTGTGGCCTTAATCTATTGCAAACTGTAATAAGTTGATTCTCCCTAAACTATGTCGAATATTGCATACAAACTAAATTATTTAGAGATTATGCATACAGCAAGTCTGTACGTCTCTGTTAACAGTGTTTGGCAAATTATCTTGAATATAATAGAACAAAAATAGAGAAAATGTGAGTTGCTGACCGCACATGACTCCAAGGTGAACTCCCAATGTGTACTGTCCCTCTAACCGATGTATATTCACCAAGTAGTTTTTTTACTATAGAGATTAAACTGTTCGACATTTAAAAAATTGTTTTATCAATTTCCATTTACTAAATTAAAAATTTCAGGAAATTACAATAGTAAACAGATATGTCATAAAGCTAATAATAGACATGCATGGCCTAAAAGATGGTCTCTGCTACTTCATGCAGTTCACATTCCACCTGCAAAAAATCTTATACTCACCACTGTTTACTCTCCTTACCCCAGCTAATGGCTACTTTGAATATGTACACTTTGGAGATAGCGACATATTTGTAAGGGGTACATACCTTGGTGAAAGACTATATTAATTACTCCCAGTAACATAAGCATTTAAGATGCATAAACAATTTTAGAATTGCCTTTCTAATTATTACATTATAAGCAACTTTTTCCAACTGCTTACTAATGCATACATACATACAATATCTTATTCTGCATAACACTATATTTTATAAAACACTTTCACTTTATAAAGCATATATTTCTAACATAGGAATATATCTGAGTAGAGAATTAAAGGTGGGTGAGGATTCTTTTCATATTTATATCTGCCAGGACAATTTGCTGCTTTGTTCAGTTGGATGGAGATATACAGATCCTCATTTGCAGCTATTTGGTTCCTTTCACGGTGGACATGGTCCATCTTTACATGTGCCTCATCATATTCTCCGCAGGCTTTTCAGTTAAACAAGAATTGAGCTATTATTGGCAAAAACTGCCAATATGTCACATAGTTGAACACAGATACCACAAGCTCTGTCAGAGGAGGGGGGAAAGCCCAGGAGGTGGAGGAAAGTAACAGCAGAGGATTTTTAAATTTCTAGAACCTAGTCCTAGAATTTAGCAATGTTTGTGCCTTGTTAAGCTTGGCCATGGGATAAAT
This sequence comes from Myrmecophaga tridactyla, assembly GCA_004026745.1. Taxonomy (NCBI): domain Eukaryota; kingdom Metazoa; phylum Chordata; class Mammalia; order Pilosa; family Myrmecophagidae; genus Myrmecophaga; species Myrmecophaga tridactyla. The sequence goes on along the minus strand of PVIY010055856.1, from coordinate 6,412 downwards.
AACAATTAACCACTGGCAATGACAGAATAAAACATGATTTTCACTAATAACAGTGTTTCAACAAATGTCTGCAGTCAAATTATTTTGTCATTCTATGAGAAGATGCTTACATTTTGACAGGACTGGTCTGATCAGCTTATAGTATTGTGAGTACATTGCTGAACATCCCTAGGATTACAAATGACAATAGAGACTCATGAGGTCACCAACAGAAATGACCAATTTGTGTCATGAAGAAGCCCATATCATATCACTGGATATTCGTTTGCACCATCAACAAGAATGCATTCTACTTCTAGATAGCACTGTGCTTAATTCCCTCAGCAGAAGAAGCTACTGGGAACGACAGAGTTCACTACAGTGCATTTTTCCAATCAAATTCCATGAGCTCTGCTGAGCTCCTTCTCTGCGCAGGCACTTCATCTGCCCACACTGATGAATGGGACACCAAGTCTCCAGGGAACGTAAGGCAGAAAAGGACATGAGCAAGACAACAGTTTGAGGGGGTATGGGGTGTTTTAGGGGCTCAAAGGAGGGACAGATTACAAGATAGAAAGGGGCTATGGAGGAGATGGTGTCTGGAAAGAGTTTTTCTGGATGGGGGAGAGATTTTTCCATGGGGAAGAATGAAACCACTCGAGAAGGAGTGCATGAGCCAAGCCCAGGGCAGGGGAAGGAGAGTGTGGGCTGGATGAGTCCACCCTGTCTCCTACTGGCACCACAGAGTTTTGCATTTATCACTCTCCTGCACCCTTGTTTGCTCACCTGTCTCTCTCACAATACCGTGAGAGCAGGACCCTTCACTTTCTCATCAACTCATCCCCAGTTCTAGCATAAAGTAGCAAATGGAGGCCACACAGAAGATACTCTTCAATGTCTGCACAAACAATAGATGCATAGGTGAAGAAATGAAACTCTGAGAGATAAAGTGACTTGCCCAAGGTCATGCACAGTTATGAGGTTGTAGAGTTGGGGCTCAAGCACAAATTTTAACTATCTAAAGGTAATTCCTCCATTTGCGTATCAGCTCCTATCCTTTTTTATTTAAGAAGGAAATTTTCCTTTCTAGCAAATGTTCTCCAGTCTACATTATTTTCTGTCCCTTATAATTGCTTATGTTTATCAGCATTCCAAAGGACCTATATTAAAACAAACAAAACAAAACAAAGCAACATTGATTTCACAAACTTCCTCAGGTATTGTTCCATTTCTCCATTTGCCTATCCCTGCCTTTACAGCAAAATTTCTGGAAAGCTTTGTCTATATGCACTGACTCCACTTTTTCTCCTCTTACTGTTTCTCAACCAAACTCTATTCACACTACGGCCGCTGGGAACTCATTCAGGCTGGCTTGTGAGTTTTTTCTGTTTTTGTCCTTGCTTTTGTTCATTTTTAGCACTTTCTTACTTTCAGACGTAACAAGATGATTTCAGGCTAATCTTGCATTTTCCCTGCCCCAGCTCTGGAAATCAGTCATTTCTCCATGTATCCCAAGTTTGTTTTATAGGATACTGAATACCAGTAAACCTAGTATAAGATACAAATTTACTTAAGTAACAAAAATTATGTTGTATCTAAGAACTGAATTACAAAGTCATGAGAACTTTATGGGGAACAAATTAAACTCTCAAGAGGAAATGGAAATTTCAGATATAAATTACAGAGAGCAAGTCTACTTCTTCCCACTCCCTCTTCTACCCACAGCTGTCCCATCCCCGCACCCTCTAAAGCCCCTAGATGTCCATTAATATTACGAAATAAAAGAGAGGAGAACTGCTTTATGTTTGAAACTAAAGAAAGGCACTATCCCTAAGCAAAAAATATTGAGGAATTTCCAAAGGTTATAGAAATTATAAGACTAGACTTAAAGGAAGTCAAAGGCAGCTGACCCACGCATCTTTCCCTTGGAAAAATGAGTGTGCCAGGAATATAAGTGTTTCAGTTTGCCAAAGCTGCCAGAAATGGAGATTTTTAAATTTACAACTTACAGTTCTTAAGCCATGAAAATGTCCAAATTAAGATATCAACAGGATATCTTGACTCTGAAGGAACGCTCTTGGTAGACGGGGTTCTTGTAACATGAGAGGGCATGTGGCTAGCGTCTGTTGATCTTTTGCTCCTGGGTTTCACTGCCTTCAACTCTTGGTTGCAGTGGCCTCCTCTCTGAGCTTCTATGTGTCCTCTTTTAGCATCGCCGAAGCTTTATTCTCTCCAAGCTCTCTTGACTTTTTCTGTCTTTATCTTCTCATAAAGGCACCTTGAAAAAGGGTTAAGAAACAACGTTGGTCTTAATCCTTGAATGGGGTGGGTCACATCTCAAACTGAAATAACCTAACCACCCACAACAGGTCTGCACCCACAGGAATGAATTTTTAAAACATAGCTTTCTCTGGGGTACATAATAGCTTCAAACCACAGAACATAGGAAAAACTTGGGTGTGGCAAGAGCTGAGGTAAGGACTAGCTACGAGCCTGCTCTAAAACACCATGATGAGAACTATATGCAACTCTTGATATTTAGAGCATTTGGACTCTACTAGAGGATATCAAAGCTTCAAGGTTTTCTATGAGCAGAGACAGACATGTAAAGAAAGATGGCAGGGAGTGACTGATGCAATTTTAAGTCTTACAAGGAGGAACTATTTATTTCCATGTAGGTAGCTATGCCAAACAGAAAGGCAGTTACTACAGGACTTCTACCTGGTATGGGTAAAACATAAAAACACAAGAACGACACAGATACACCACATGGACTAAGTTTCTGCTGGGACCAACTGTGACGCTCATGCTTATCTAATTTCCCACTTTAGAATTTCACCCAAAATACTTGTTTCCTTCTCTAATAAGATAGAAACCAACTCTATTCTCCACCAGAAACCATCTTAATTCCTGTTTGACTAGAAGACAAAACTGGTAACTTTAAGGCTCCTTATGGATCTATGAGCAGGCAGAGAAAAATTAAAAGACAGAAAAATATACTTCATTTGAAAAAGAAAGAAATAATACCCTCTAAAATAAATGATTCTACAAGGAATGAAAACATTTCAAATGGGTATTAACAGAATTTAAATAAGCATTATATTCATGAAGTAGTTGTTAAGAAGGAATAATCTGAAGATCAAAAAATATTGGGATGGAGATGGGAAGGGTAGAATTTGAAGAAAGAAATGAGGCTAGGTACAAATTAACAGATTATCTACTATTGAGTAGATATCAGATTAGTTCCACATTTCTCCCCAGGAACACTATTCACCAGAAGATAAGAGAACACCTACAAGACTTGAATAACAAATATTGAGACTCAAGAATAGGAACAAAAAGAAATAATTGGGAAAAGAACAAGAAATGTGCACAACTTGTATGAGGAAAAGTATAAATGTTATCAAAGGTCAAAAATAACAACTGAATAAATGGAAGTGCCTAGCATATTCCTGGATAAGAAGAAAGAATATTATAAATACACCAACTGCTCATAAATTATCATATAAAATCAATGCAAATTGAAATAGTAACAGAATATTTCATGTAACTTGACACATTTATTTACAATCTCACCTTTGATCAAGAAAATTTGAAAAGACAACGATAAAAAGTAGTTAAGGTAAATTGACCAATCCAATGTCAAAAGATACTCTACAGCTACAGTAATTAATATAGTAAGGAATTGGTACAGGAAAAGAAAACTAAATTTGTGGAGTGGAAAAGAGAGCTAAGGAATAGATCCATGTGTATGAAGAATTATAAAGCATTTTCAAACTTTATTATTAATACTCAGAATATTAGTAATTTTCAGATTTTTTTCAGTAACCTTTGTAGAACCACTTTTGTTAACAAATATAGTAGTTAGGAATATGCATATAATTCATGATGCATAATAAACGTTTATCCTGAATCCTTTTCGGCTAAGAACAGGGCTGGTATTGTGATGAGATATAGAAGAATCTACAAAAACCACTGAAACATATTTGTTATTTTTTTCCAAGAGGTTGCAACCTCTTTTGCTGGTATACTTTATAAATACATATTAACAAGTAAAGCAACAACTCCAAATAGTCCAAGCCGTTTGTGTAACTCTTTTTCCAATTAGATTTATAATCCCTGGTGATCAATTTCATCGTTTTACTATTAGTGTTTGTCTTTCTTATTTCAAAATGGTTCAAAAGGACGTTTTCATGACATATCTAAAATATCTCTGGTATATGTGTCCAATGATGCATGCAACTAATATTGGCCAAGTACTGAAGCCTGTGATGCCCCAGCGCCTGTTTTCATAGGATTCAAAACAGCGATTTGGATTCATCATAAACTGACATATGAATCTAAAATTCCCTTCCTTACTATGTTAATCATCTTGTCTCTTTTACTCCTAATTTTAAACCTAAAGGAATATCAGGACTACCTGGTTACAAAAAAGCTGCTCAAACTATGTGCTGGTTTTAAACTGCTATGTACCCCAGAAAAAAATATGTTCTTTTAATCCAGTCTTGTGGGGGCAGACCTATTGTGGGTGGGACCGTTTGATTAGGATGTTTCCATGGAGATGTGACCCACCCAATTGTGAGTGGGATCTTTTCATTAGGTTGCTTCCATGGAGATGTGACTCACCCAATTGTGGGCGGGACCTTTTGAGTAGGTTGTTTCCAAGTGATATAACCCACCCAGTTAAGGTGAGTCTTAATCCACTTACTGGAGTCCTTTAAGAGGGAGGCATTTTGGAGAGAGCAGACAGGTGCTTGGAGAGCTGACACAGAGAGCAGACGCTCTGAGACAAACAGGTACTTAGAAAGAAGGCTGCTGGAACCAGGAGCTGCAAGCAAGGAAACTTGGGAACAAAGGGCCAACACATGTCACCATGAGCTTTCCTGTGCAACAGAGAAACCCTGGACATAATTGACCTTTCTTGCGTGAAGGTAACTTTTTATTAATGCCTTAACATGGACATTTTCACAGCTTTAGAAATGTAACTTCTAACTTAATAAATCCCCTTTATAAAAGCCAATCCATTTCTGATGTATTGTATTCCAGCAGCTTTAGCAAACCAAAACTGGTAAACAAAACTTTTATCAGGGACCTTTACAATTCATGGCCCTGTTCCATGTGGACATTCAACTCATGGAAATAAACAAAAGGAAAATATGTTGAATTATAGTCAAGTTATTCAGAGGAAGATGCTATGGAAATTCATAAGGAAATGGCAGTCTTTTTCCCCCATTTTACCATAAATACCATTTAACAGCTTACAAGAAAGGCTAAATTTAAGATCATTCACATTTGAAAATTGTGTCATACTCTCTGCTAATGATAAAAAAGAACACTCAACAATGGAATTTTGACATAGCAATTTCATCAACAAATCTTTGAAGACTGATTTATTTTTTAAGAGGGTTAGAACAATGACCATGTTTGGAAAGTTCTGAGAAGTCCTTCTACTATCCAAACTTTGGAGTCCTTTTTTTTTCTCTGCTTATAGACAGTTAAATACAGTACTGTTGTAAAAATTAAACCAATGTGAAATCTATAACGCTGCACACCATAGAAAACTGTTGCTCCATCTTCTATTACATAAATGTGTGCTTCCACAGGGTAGTAATATTGTCATTATTTTTTGTTAAATTGCAATCATCCTATCACATCTAAGACTTTTTGTGGTAATCTGAAGCTGTATGGACCCCAAAAGGTTGTGTTCTTAAAACTAACCCATTCCTGTGGGTGTGATCCTATTATAGGGGACCTTTTGATTAGGTTAATTCAATTGAGGCATGCCCCAGGTGGGTCTTACTCCCTTACTGGAGTGCTTTGTAAGAAGATAAAATACAGAAAGAAAGACACAGAGGCTGAGAGAGAGATACACAGAAGCTGATAGAGAAAGCCACAGAAACAGGGAGGGAGCCACAGAAGCTGGAAGCAACAAAACCTGGAAGAGTAGGGAGAGACTAGCAGCTGATATTATGTGCCTTGCCATCTGACAGAGGAGCACAGGATAGAAGGCAGCCCATCTTCAGGAAGAAGGTATCATGATGATGCCTAGATTTGGACATTTTCATGGCCTCACAGCTATAAGCTTGAAACTAATAAATTCCCATGGTTAATAGTCAGCCCATTTCTGGTATATTGTACTTTAGCAACTTTAGCAAACTGAAACACCTTGCTTTAACACTAGATACTCCATTTTTTCCCACAATTCTTCACGGTCCTTTTCTTTCCTTTTCTAATGCTGATGATCTAACTTGTATGTGGCTGTCAGCTTGTCAATCATGGTGCTGTTCATTTCCATAAATGTATTCAAGACATTGTACACTAATGGAACAATAGCTAGATTCCAATGTTCTTTTGAAATCCTATAAAGACTGGAAGACATGATGGGAAGGATGACATTATAGTCTTCATCTATCAAATTTATAATGTATTCATT
>PVIY010055855.1:0-13555 GCA_004026745.1 Myrmecophaga tridactyla | reverse complement strand
CCCTCTCCATCCCTCCCCCGCTTCGTGCCAGGCCCTGGCCTCTGCTCAGTCTAGGCCAGCCCCGCTCCTATGCCGCCTAGGGACAGGCTCCGGTCCAGAGATTGGCCCCTTTTTCCTGTTTGTCCGTCTTCTCTGTGGGCCAAAACAGCTTCTCCCTGAGCAGGCGCCCGGCGCCGGCCCCCCCCACCCCCCCACCCCCGCTTGCCCAAGAGCCTGTGCAGAGCAGCGGAGAGCGGGGCACATGGGAGAGTCTTCCAAAGACACAGAGATGCATGGCCCCCACCCACATACCACACCCAGCACGTACGCTCCACACCCCACACATACAGCCACCACACATGCTGCACAGGGCACCAGACACACACACACACACGCACACACACACATCACAGCACACATGAATGCACACACACAAACTCTCCACGCTTGCAAGCATGCCCTGTGCACAACCCACTCCTTATGCCCACCACAGCATGCAGTGCACAGGCCACACACACACACACACACACACACACACAGATGGGTTTATAGCTTGTTTGCGGAACCATTTGGCAGTAGGTTGCAGAATCCTGTCTCTGCACCTAACCCCTTGGGCCCGCACGTCTCAGGATGAGGACGTTCTCCTATTCTCCCCGCGACTACACTGCCATTATTAGCCTAAGAGAATAAAAGCTGCATCTCCAACGCCACCCAGATTAACCAAAGGGGCGTCCCGAGGCTGCACAGATCCCCCCACGAGGGTGCTCCAAGGGCCAGCTGAGAGCCACCGAGTCAGGGGCATGCCGTCCCAGGTGCTTCCTGCCTTTCTTTCCACACGTTCACCCCCCCAGTGCCAGACCTGAGCGGCCTCTGGGGTGCCGGCCCCCACATCCCTCCCGGCTCTGCAGTTGAGATGGCCCTGCCTGTCCCTGGAACCGAGGGCACCGGGGGACCGCAGGTGGACGATTTCCCTGAGCCAACTGCAGAGGAGCACATGGACCTAGCCGGCTCGAGGCCCAGCAGCGTGACCTGGGGCAAGCCACGCCCGGCTCTGAGCCTCAGTTTCACCCTCTGTACAATGGGCACCATGGGAAGACTGAAGGATGGAGATACGCTGAGCAAAGGAGCAGGCAATGAGTCCACTGAAGGCTCCGTCTTTTGTGCCATGGAGAGCCTGCCTGGAAGCTGGAGATGGGAGCTCCCAGGGCGGGCCCAGGATGCAACGTCAGCCTTTTAGGGTCAGCCTGCACGTGGCCACACAGGGCCTGGATACCAAGGGCCAGCTACGCCAGGGTGGGCCCGGGAACTATGCAGCCAGGCCCCTGGCCCTCTCTGAACTCCTGTTTCCCTGTTGTCCAACCTCAGGGAAAAGTCTCAGGGGAGGGCTCTCACTGCAGGTCTTTTCTGACCTCCAAGAAACAAGATGTGGGGTTCACATTCACCCCAAGGCCAGGATGGAGAGGAGGTGGCATGCTGCTTGGAGCAGCCGGGAGAGGCCACAGCTCTCAGCCTGCCTCCCTAAGATGGGCACTGGCGGGCCCGGGGATGCTGTAAAGGAAACTAAGGTAGGGACCCCCTGAGAATGGTTTAAAGGGGGTGGCCAAGTGGGCCCCATGCCCACCCCAGGGAATGCTGGGAAGTTGCTTCTGAGAGAGCCTGGCGACTGGCCGGCCTCGGTGGGCCTCGGGCTGGGGGCGGGACTGAGCAGAGACCCCTCCCCGCCACCTGCCCCCTGGCCCCCAGTGCAGGCCCCTCTGCACTGCCCCCCACTGGCTCCCTCTAAGAGGGCAGAAGGGCTTGTGTGGGTGGCCAAGGTGTGGGCTCGGAACTCCTCAGCCCAGGGGGGCTGAGCAGAAGGCAGGAGGCCCCAGCCCACCTGGGGAGGGAGACACTGAGCACCAAGCCCCAGCCAATGGAGGGGGTGGGGGTGGGGCGGCCTGGCAGGAACCCAGCAGAGCCATTTGTCCAACAAATACCACGAGCCGCTGCCTGCTGGACCCTGTGCTGTGGAGACAGAGCGGCCCGGGTCCTGGCCCCGGGAGCCCCCAGCTCTGGGGGAGACCGAGGCCTGGAGCAGGAGGCCATTGCTGTCATGCAGGGGAAAAATGGGGGAGGGGGATGGAGTGGAGTGAGCTAGTGGCAAAAGCATTATGAGACCTCAGATAGACCCTTGGAGAACATTCAAGGATTGGCAAGAGCAAGGGGGTAATTTGGGCAGAGAATCAAAATATATTTGCAAAAAACCCTTGAGGGTCTGGGGAAAAATGTAGAAATTTTAAACTTCCCCATCTGAGGAAGACCTGATATTCTCACAAGCAGTGGGGACTGCCAATTGAATGGGCCAGGCCCTCGGTCTTGGGGTTCGCCCCTGTGAAGCTTATTCCTGCAAAGGATAGGCTGAGCCTACTTAAAATTAGGCCTAAAAGTCACCCCCAGATAACCTCTTTTGTTGCTCAGATGTGGCCTCTCTCTCTAAGCCAACTGGGCAGGTGAACTCACTGCCCTCCCCATTATGTGGGACATGACTCCCAGGGGTATAAATCTCCCTGGCCATGTGGGACAGAATCATGGAATGAGGGGAGGGACCTGGCATCAAGGGATCAAGAAAGTCTTCTTGACAAAAAGGGGGGAGAGAGAAATGAGACAAAATAAAGTGTCAGTGGCTGAAAGATTTCAAACAGAGTTGAGAGGTTATCCCTGGAAGTTACTCTCATGCATTATATAGATATCCTTTTTTACTTTATGATGTAGTGGAGTGGCTGGAGGGAAGTACCTGAAACTGTTGAACTGTGTCCCAGAATCCTTGATTCTTGAACTTGATTGCATAAAGATATAGCTTTTATAATGTGACTGTGTGATTATGAAAACCTTGTGGCCAGTACTCCTTTTATCCAGGGTATGGACAGATGAGTAAAATAATAAGGACAAAAATTAAATAAATAATAGGGGGGGATAAGGGGCATGGGATGTTTTGGGTGTTCTTTTTCTTACGTTTATTCTTATTCTTCTTATTTTTATTTTGGAGTAATGAAAATATTCAAAGATTGATTGTGGTGATGAGTGCACAACTAAATGATGATACTGTGAGCCATTGATCATGCATGTTATATCTCAATAAAATTGCACTAGAAGAAAGAATATGGCAAAAAGCTTGACTCAATTTAGTAACCTTTTATATTTGAAAGCGGCAAATTTAAATATACACGTACATAAATATGTAAAAGAGCAAGGGGGCCCAGCCGCTCACACTGAGAATGAGTAACCAGAAGTCCGGAAAACTCAGGAGGGCATGGGGTCGCGAGGCTGAGAGAAGACACACGGGGAGGGAGGGGCACCCCAACCTTGTCCTAAGAGTGGGCTGATTCGTGTCAGCACACATGGGGTCTCCAGCCAGCCAAATCGGGGCAGAATAAGTTGAACAGGACGCGTCAGTCAAACCCCTAGAGTGGGGCCTGGGGGTGGGGTGCGGGGAGGAGCGCTGGGTCTGAGGTGGGAACTAATGAGGACAAAGCACCCGTGCATGTGTGAGAAACACAGAGACAAAGAGATTGGGAACTGGCGGGCCCAGGGTGACAGCCCCACACAGTGCCACAATCCAAAGGTGATAATCTAATTCCACCCACCCAAAGTGCAAATGTCAAAGAATAATAGCTTTAAAACGTGACTCCAAGCACCTTTGCAGGGTGAGGGCAGGCTGGGGGTTCTTGACTGATGAAGAGCTCAGCAGAGTGGGAAGGGGGAGTCAGGGGGCGAAGCCTGGGGGCCTGTGGGTGGGGAGCCCTTGGGGGGAAGGCAGGCGAGCAGTGGAAGGCAGCCCCCCGCCAAAGGCCAGGGTGCCATCTGACCCTAGGCAACCTGGCAGGACGCATCACCTTTTCTTTGTCAGTTATTCATGTACCTGGTTTGAAGAGGCAGGTCATTGGAGGTGTTTCTCACAAATCGCAGCAGCCACCCCTCCCCATTTCCTATCCCCGGGGACAACCAGACGTGTCCCAGGGGCAGCTGTTTTTCCGTGGCTTCTTTGGTAACTTCTGGGTTTCTCCATAATGTGCTTCTGTCGCTCCTTCCCTCTAGGACAAATGAAGCCTTAGCTTTCCGTCACCTCCACCAACACGACACCCACCTCTTCCTCTGTCCTCAATCAGCTGAGATCAGCGTTGAAGATTTGGAGCATTTTGACTGCGGAACTGTATTCACAGCTGCACAGCCACTGCGAGACGAGTGATTTCCTGTGCCTACGTGACATTTTATTTAGTAGAGCTGCTGTAGGTTTACAGAAAAATCGTGCTGAAAATCCAGAGTTCCCAAACACTGCCCTCACAGGCACAGTTCTCCTATTATTGACACTTTGCTTTAGTGTGGTGCCCTTGTGACAATTAATGAAGCAATGCTATTATAATTGCAGCATTACTTATCATCCATAGTTCACATTAACGTAATTAACAGCCTGCTTGGTATTCAGGCTGTTAATTACATTCACCATGATGTGTCATCACCACCATCCCTCTACAAAACTTTCCCATCACCCTGAACAGAAGCTCTGCGCCGATTAAGCATCCACTCCCCATTTCCTACCCTCACCGCAGCTCCTGCTAACCTCTATTCTAGTTTCTGACTTGATGAATTTGCTTTTTTTCTGTGGCAGAACAGCATGCCATTGCATGGACAGACCACAGTTTGTTTATCCATTCATCTGTTTATGGACACTTAGTTACTTTCATGCTTTGGCAATTGTGAATAATGCCACTGTAAACATCAGTGTACAGAACATCTATTCACGTCCCCTACTTTCAATTATTTTTGATAAATACCTAAAAGTGAGATTGCCGGACCTCATGGCAATCTTAACTTTCTGAGAAAATGCCAAACTGTCTTCCACAGCAGCTATACCATTTCACATTCCCACCGGCAATGAATGAGTGTTCCTATTTCTCCACATCCTCTTCCACACTTCTTATTCTCTGTTTTTCAATAGTAGCTCTTCTAGTAGGTGTAAAGTAGTATCTCATCGTGGTTTGGATATGCATTTCCTAAAGGTTAGTGATGTTGGGCATCTTTTTATGAGCTTTTTGGGCCAATTGTGTGTTTTCCTTGGAGAAATTACTATGCAAGTCTTTTGACCATTTTTTAATTGGGTAGTTTGTCTTTTTGTTGTTGAATTGGAGGATTTCTTTATATATTCTAGGTAGTAAATCCTTATCAGATCTGTGGTTTCCAAGTATTTTCTCTCATTCTGTAGGTTATCTTTTGCTTTCATGATGAACTCCTGAACTCCTTTCATGCACAAAAGTTTTAAATTCTGATGAAGTCCCATTTATCTATTTTTTCTCTTGTTGCTCCTGCTTTTGATGTAAAGTCTGAAAAACATTGCCAAATGCGAGGTTCTGAAGATGCTATCCTATGTTTTCTTCTAGGACATTTATAGTTTTGGTTGTTATATTTAGGTCTTTGTTCCATCTTGACTTGACTTTTGTATATGATGTGAGGCAGGGATCCAATTTCATACTTTGCCTATGGATATCCAGTTTTCCTGGCACCATTTGTTGACAAGACTATTATTTCCCAATTGAGTGCACTTGGTACCTTTGTCAAAAAGCAATTGGCCATAGATGTGAGGGTTTATTTTTGAACTCTTAATTTGCTTCCATTGGTCTTGTGCCAGTACCAAGCTGTTTGGATTACTGAAGCTTTGTAATAAGTTTTAAAATTGGGAAATGTGCGTCCTCAAATTTTGTTCTTCTTTTTCAAGATGATTTTGCCTACATGGTACCCCTTTTACCATTCCGTACGAATTTCTTTCCATTCCTGAAAAGAAGGCAATTGGAATTTTGAGTGAATTACACTGAATCTGAAATTTTGCTTTGGTTAGAATTGACATCTTAACAATATTTAGTCTTCTGATCCATGAACATGGACTGTCCTTGTGTTTATTTAGGTCTTCTTTGATTTCTTTTAGCAATGTTTTGCAGTTTTTAACGTATATAAGTCCTTCACATCCTTGATTTAGTTTATTTCTAGATATTTGATTATTTTAATTGCTACTATAAATGGAATTTTTAAAAATTTCTTCTTCAGATTGTTCATTACTAGTGTATAGAAACACTATTGATTTTTTAAAACCTTTTTTTTAATTGTATAATATAACACATATACAAAGCAAAGAAAGGAAAAAGCAATGGTTTTCAAAGCACTCTTCAACAAGTAGTTACATGACAGATCCCAAAGTTTGTCATGGGCTACCATACCATCCTCCCAGTTTTTCCTTCTAGTTGTTCCAGAATATAGGAGGTTAGAAGGAACAAATAATTTTTTTATCATCACAACGGACTTGTATTTTTTGTGTGAAAAATAACATATATACAAATTATTGATTTTTTAAATTATTTTTATTGCCCTATCTTCACACACATACAGTCCATACATGGTGTACAATTAATGGCTCACATAGTTGTGTTTTCATCACCATGATCAGTTTTAGAACATTTGCATCACTCCAGAAAAAGAAATAAAAAGAAAAAAAAAGAACACATACATCCCATATCTCTTACCCTTCCTTCTCATTGACCCACAGTATTTCAAGCTACCCAATTTTTATCCTTTATCCTCCTCTATTATTTTTTATTTTTAATCCTTATTATCATTTTTTCCTTTACTCATCTGTCCATACCCTGGATAAAAGGAGCATCAGACAGGGTTTCCACAATCTCACAGTCACTTTGCAAAATTTATATCATTATACGATTGTCCTCAAGAATCAAGGTCCCTGAAACACAGCTCAGCAGAAACACTGCTGATTTTTGCGTGTTGATTTTGTAACCTGTTACTTTACTGAATCTGTCTATTAGCTCTAGTGGTTTATTGTGGATTTTTCAGGATTTTCTCTATAAAGGATCATGTCATCTGCAAATAGAGAAAGTTTTACTTCTTCCTCTCCAATTTGGGTGCATTTTCTTTCTTTTTCTGCGGAATTGCTCGGTCTAGAACTTCCAGTGCAATGTTGAGTAACAATGCTCACTTTGGGCATCCATGTCTTGTTCCTGTTCTTAAAGGGAAAGATTTCAGTCTTTTACCATTAAGAATGATTTTTTTTTTAAAGAACATAACAACATACAAACACGAACATTCTTACCATAAATATGATGTTAACTCTGGGATTTTCATATATGCCTTTTTATCATGTCAAGAAAGTTTTTGCCTATACCTAGTTTTTATCAAGAAAGGGTGTGGTATTTTGTCAAATGTCTTTTCTGTGTCATTTGAGATGATCATGTGGGTTTTTCCTTCATTCTATTAAAGTAGTATATTACATTAAATAATTTTCTTTTATTGAGCCGTCCTTGCATACTTGGGATGGCTCCCACTTGATCATGGTGTATAATTCTTTTAATTTGCTGTTGGGTTTGGTTTGCTAGTGTTTTGTTGAGGATTTTTGCATCTATATTCATAAAAGATGTTGGTCTGTAATTTTCCTTTCTTATGGTATCTGTACCTGGTTCTGTTATTAGAGTGATGTTGGGCTCACAGAATGAGCTGGAAAGTGATCCCTCCTCTTAAATTTTTTGGAAAGGTTTGAGCAGAGTGTTAATTCTTGAAATATCTCATAAAATTCACCAGTGAAGCCTTCTGATCCTGGGCTTTCCTTTGTGGGAGGTTTTTGATGAGTGATTCAGTCCCTTCACTTGTCAGTCTGTGGAGATTTTCTGTTTCTTCAGAAGTCAGTGTAGGGATTGCATATGTTTCTAGGAATTTGTCTATTTCATCCAGTTTTTTTCACTTATTCACATATTATTGTGCATAGTACCCTCTTATAATGACTTTTATTTCTGTAAGATTGGCAGTAATGCTCCTCTTTTCACTTCTGATTGCAGTTATTTGTGCCTGCTCTCTTTTTTTTTTCCTTTGTCAATCTAGATAAAGCTTGTCAATTTTGTTAATTTTTGAGAGAACCAACTTTTGGTTTTGTTGATTCTATTGTTTTATTGTCATCTTGTCGTTTTATTCTCTATTTCATTTATGGCTGCTCTGATCTTTGATCTTTCCTTCCTTCTGCTCATTTTGTGTTTAGTTTGCTCTCGTTTTTCTAGATCCCCCAGTTATGAGGTTAGGTCCCTGATTTGAAATCTTTCCTCTTTATTAATGGAAGCACTCAGAACAACAAATTTCCCTTTCAGCACTGACTTTGATGCATACTGTATGTCCAGATATGTTATGTTTTTGTTTTTATTTGCTTCAAGTTATTTCCTAATTCCCTTATGATTTCTTCTTTGACCCATTGGTTGCTGAAGAGGGCATTGTTTAATTTCCAAAGACTTGTGAATTTCCCAGTTCTTTCTCTGTTATTGATTTTTAGCTTCATTCCATTGTATTTGCAGGAGATATAGTGTATGATTTCAATATTTTTGAATTTATACAGACTTGTTTTGTGACCTAACATATTGTCAGCCTTGGAGAATGACCCATGTGCACTAGGAAAGAATGTCTACTCCTTTTATCCAGAGTATGGACAGATGAGTAAAAAAAAATAAGGATAAAAATAAATAAATAATACAGGAACAAATGGTAAAAAAATTGGGTAGATTGAAATACTAGTGGTCAATGACAGGGAGGGGTAAGGGGTATGGGATGCATGACTTGTTTCTTTTATCTTTTTATTTCTTTTTCTGGAGTGATGGAGATGTTCTAAAAATGATCATGGTGATGAATATACAACTATATGATGATATTGTGAGCCATTGATTGTATACTGTATATGGAGTGAAGATTTCCCAATAAAAGTATTTTAATAAGCATAATAAGAAGGAATAAAATTAAAATGCCTTGAAAAAAAAGAGAAAAGAATGTGTATTCTGCTGCTGTTGAGAAACGCATTCTATATATGTCCTTTAGGTCTAATTGGTTTAGAGTATTGTTCAAGTCTTCTATTTCTTTATTAACCTTCTCTCTAAATGTTCAGTTCATTATGGATAGTGGTGTATTTAAGTCTCTTGCTATTAATGTAAAACCATCTATTTCTCCCTTCCAATTTGTCAATATTTGCTTCGTATATTCTGGGGCTCTGCCATTAGATGCATATATATTTATAATTGCTATATCCTTTTGTTGAATTGACCCCTTCAACAGTATGTTGTGAACTTCTTTGTCCCTCATAACAGTTTAGGACTTAAAGCTTATTTTATCTTAAAATATTATGGATAGTTGAGCTCTCTTTTGGTTACTATATACGTGGTATATATTTTTCCTTCCTTTCACTTTCAACCAACTTGTGTCTTTGAATTTCAGGTGAGTCTGTTGTAAACAGCATATAATTGTGTCATGATTTTAAAAAATCGATTCTGCCAATCTCTGCCTTTGACTGGAGAGTTTAATCCATTTACATTTAAAGTAATTATTGATAATGCAGGACATTCTTCTGCCGTTTTGCTATTTGGTCTTTAGAAGGTTTTTTTTTTTGTCTCTTAATTTTTCCATCAATGCTTACATTCATATGTATTTAACTTTTGTAGTATACCATTTTGAGTCCCTTCTCATTTTTCCTGTGTATATTTGTCATATAATCTCTTTTTAGTCACCATGGGGCTTAAAGTTAATATCCCAAATCTATAATGATCACATTTTATTTAAACCCCACTTAACTTCAATAACATATACATATACCCCATCCACCCACCTTTTTGTTGTACTTGTTACAGATTATATCTTTATGCATTGCACATCCCAAACCATAGATTTATCATTATTTTTAGAAACTGTAAGAAGTAAAAAAGTAGAGTTACATATAAAAAATACCATATGATAGTACTAGCATTTATAATTACCCATATAGTTACTTTTACCTTAGATCTTTATTTCTTTATGCCACACTGATCCACTGTCTAGTGTCTTTTCCTTTTAATCTGCTTGTAGGGCATTTCTTGTAGGGCAGGTCTAGTACTGATGAACTCCCTCAGCTTTCATTTATCTGGGAATGTCCTAACGTCTCCCTCACTTTTGAAAGACATTCTTGCTGGATATAAAAGTCTTGGTTGGTGTGTTAGTTCACAAGCTGCCAGAATGCGATATACCAGAAATGGAATGGCTTTTATAATGGGAATTTAATAAGTTACAAGTTTACCATTCTAAGGAAGTGAAAGTGTCCAAATTAAGGCACCAACAAGAGGTTACTTTCACTCAAGAAAGGCCAATGGGTCTAAAACACCTCTGTCAGCTGGGAAGTCACATGGCTGGCATCTGCTGGTCCCTTGCTTCTGGGCTCCATTGCTTTCAGCCTCCGTTCCTTTCGGGGTTCCTCACTTTGCTTCACCAGGGCTGGCTTTCATCTCTTGGCTTCCATTGGCTCTCTCCAGGTTCTGGCTTGCTTAACATCTCATGGCAACATCTGCTGGGCTCCTAGTATCTCCAAACATCTGTGTCTTTGTTCTCCAAGTGTCAGCATCTGTGTCAGCTCTGCTCTGAAGTCTCTATCGGCTCTCTCTCTGTAGGCTCTGAGGCTTCTGTCATTTCTGACTCTCCAAAATGTTTCCTTTTTTAAAGGATTCCAGTAGGTTAATCAAGACCCACTTGGAGGGTGGAGTCACATCTCCACATAATCAAAAGGTCACACCCACAACTGGGAATGCCATATCTCCCTGGAGATAATCTAATCTAAAGTTTCACATTACAGTATTGAATCAGGATTTAAAGAAACAGCTGCACCTGCAAGATTAGATCAAGATTAAAACATGGTTTATCTAGGGTACATAGTACTTTCAAACAGGTACAGTTGGCAATTGTATTCCTTCAGCACTTTAAATATTTTGTTATATTGCCTTCTCCCCTTCCCTAGTTTCTGATGAGAAATCAACACTTGATCTTATCAGGACTTCCTTGTACATATCACTTTTCTCTTGGAGCTTTCAGAACTCTCCCCTTGTCCTTGGCACTTGATAGTTTGACTACTGTGTGTCTGTGTGTGTTTCCTTCTGAGTTTATTCTGTTTGGGGTTTGTTGAGTTTCTTGAATGTACACATTCATGTCTTTTGCTAAATTGGGGAAGTTTTCTGAAATTATTTGTTGCATATTCTTTCCTTTCCTTTTTCTCTTTCTTCTCTTTCTGAGACTCCCATAATGCATGTATTGGTATGCTCAATGGTGTCCCACAGATCTCTTAGGCTCTGTTCATTTTTTGTTTTCATTCTTTTTTTTTTCTCTGTTCATCAGTCTGATTCATTTCAACTGTCTTGTCTCTGGGTTCACTGATTCTTTCTTCTGCCAGCTCCAATCTGCTGTTGAAACCCTCTAGGGGGTTCTTCATTTTGCTTATTGTGGTCTTCAACTCCAGTATTTCCCTTTAGTTGCTTTTAAATTTTTCTATTTCTTTATTGAGATTCTCATATTGTTCATTCATTGTTTTCCTGACATCTTTTAGTTCTTCTTTCCACATGTTTTCCTTTTTCTCCTTGAGCATATTAAGGCTAATTTTTTAAATACCTAGTCTGGTATGTCCAAAGTCTGGTCTTCTTCCTTGATGGTTTCTGCATTTTTTTTCTTGTTCCTCTGGGTGGGCCATCATTTCCTGTTTTGTTTGTTAGTTTGTCTTGTAATCTTTTGTTCCACATTCTACATTTTAATATTTTAAAGTGTTAACTTTGGGATTTAGTTCCTGAGCTCTTTATTCCTTAAGTTTTATCCAGCTAGCGGTAAGGCAGAGATGTCCTTACATGCCAGGAGCTAACAAAAGCAAATAAACCAACACAAAAACACCTTTCACAGTCTTTGCAATTGGCACTGTGTTGGCTGGAGCACATCAGGGGTTAGCCTTCCTATCAAAAAGATCAGCTCAAGGCAAATGTGAAGTACAGGGTCCTCTGTGTTTTTTCCTGAGCCTGCATCTTATTCTGGGTTTGTGTTTTCTGGCAGCCTTAGGAATTCCCCTATTTAGAGGAATTCAAACATTTCCTCTACTCCCTATGAAATAGGCTCTTCCCGCCTCCCAGGTGCTCTGTTGCATGACTTATAGCAGGTAATCCTTTGTGCCAGGCCACTCTGACTTGTTTGTTACATTGCTTCAGTTGTCCTTAAGCTGCTTCTGCCTACAGGGCAAGTTTGGAGAGGGCAAGCCAGAGGCGAGTTTCCTATGTCCAGTCTTTCAGGCTGCCACCCAATAGATTGGCACCAAAATACAGGCACCTTAATATGTACATAGGAGCTACTCTGATCCTTCCAGAACAATTGAATTGCAGACTGGCTCCACACCATGCTAGGGAAGGGGTGGGGTAGTAGCCAGTAAGGGTGCCATGAGCTTCTCCTTCCATATAACACTTGGGAGTGGGATTGCTGGACATAAGCATATGTTTAAGTTTATGAGAAACTATTACATTTTTTCCCAGAGTGGTTGTACCAATTCGTATTCCTATGAACAAGGTATGAGTGTCCTGTTTGTCCTGCATCCTCATCAGCACTTGGTATAATCATTTTTTTTGAGGGAGTCCTCTTTAATTTTAGCCATCTTAGTGGTATTTTATTGGGGTTTTAATTTACATTTCCCTAATGACAAATGATGTTGAGCATACTTTCATGTAGTTGCCATTTGTACGTATTCTTTGATGATGTGTCTAGTTAAATCTTTTTCCCATTTTCAAAAGAGAGTTTTCTCAATTATTGAGTTGTAAGAGTTTTCTAAAATTTATTCTCTGTACGAGTCCTTTAACATTTATATAGTTTGCTAATATTTCTTCCCAGTGTGTAGCTTGCTTTTTCATTTTTCTAACAATGTTAGTTTTGATGAAATCTAATTCATTAAGTTTTTATTTTATGGTTTGTATTTTTGTGTGTCCCATATAAAAAGGCTTTACTTAATCTAATATCACAAAGGTATCCTCCCATGATTTCTTCTCGAAGCTTTATATGTTTAGCTCGTACATTTTGGTGTGTGATGCATTTCAAGCTACATTTTGTGTATAGTGTGAGGTAAAGGTTGAAGTTCATTCTTTTCTATGTGGATATCCAGTTGTTTCAGCACCATTTCTTCAAAAGACTTTCTTTTTTCCATTGAACTGTCAGGGAACCTTTGAAATCAACTGGCCGTATATGTATGGGTCTATTTCTGGACTGTTAATTCTGTTGCATTGACCTATGTCTATCCTTATGCCAATGCCAATGCCACAGAGTTTTGATTACTGGAGATTTACTGTAAGTCTTGAAATTAGATATCATAAATATTTCAAATTTGTTCTTCTTCAATATAATTGTGGCTAGTCTAGGTAATTTGCATTTCTATATACATTTTAGAATCAGCTTGTCAATTTCTAAAAAAACGGCTGCTGAGATTTTCATTGTAATTGCATTGAGTCTATAGATAAATCTCTGGAGAATTGATATCTTAACCATATTGAATCTTTGAGTCTATGAATGTGGTATTTCTCTCTACTTATTTAAGTTTCTTTAATTTCTCTCAGCAATATTTTGGAGCTTTCAGTGCCCAGATTTTACATACATTTTATTAAGTTTATCTCTAAGCATTTCATATTTTGATGCTGCTGCAAACTGTACTTTTTTTTTTCTCCCAGTTTGCAATTTGCTTTGTAATTTTCTTTTTTTT
>PVIY010055854.1:0-13568 GCA_004026745.1 Myrmecophaga tridactyla | reverse complement strand
CTATAATTGAACTTATTTCTGCCGTATAATACTGTGCTTTCTACTTGTCCTGCTTTTTCACTCTTCCTTTCTTCTTTTCAGCCTCCTTTAGGATTGGTCAAGGAAGATTTAGTTCTGTTGTTTTCTGTTTCCTATTTTAAAAGTTATATGCAAAAAATAAAAAGTTATACACTCTCATTTTCTTCTTCTGTTAGTTATCCTCAAACTTGTAACAGGCCTAGGTAACTAAACATTCTAAATGTTTATATCTCTGCACTTCTCTCAAACAATACGAGGATGTTTGAGAACTTAAATTTTAAGTATCCCCAGCCCATCATATATGATATTATACAATATATTACTGCTTTTTCACTCTGAACATTTGACATTATTATTAGTATTTTATAGTCATTGTTTGCTCACCATGCCTTCTTGATTCTCAGATATTCTTTCTGGATCATTTTCCTTCTTTCTGTAGAACATCATCAAAAATTCCTTTGCTAGTCTTTCACAATGTGACTCTGTGAATGTGAAAACCTTGTGTCTCATGCTCCTTTTATCCACCATATCAACAAAAGAGTAGAACATATGGAATAAAAATAAATAATAGGGGGAACAAACGTTAAAATAAATTTAGTTTGAAATGCTAGTGGTAGATGAAGGCGAGGGGTAAGAGGTATGGTATGTATAACTTTTTTTTCTCCATTATCGTTTTATTTCTTTTTCTGTTGTCTTTTTATTTCTTTTTCTGGGTTGATGCAAATGTTCTAAGAAATGATGAATATGCAACTATGTGATGATATTAAGAATTACTGATTATATATGTAGAATGGAATGATATCTTGTTGTTTTGTTTTTGTTGTTAATTTTTTTTAATTAATAAAAAAAAGAAAAAAATTCCTTTGCTAATGATTATTGGTGATAAACACTCCCCAGTTTCTTTTCCTTAAGATGTCTTTTTTTTTCATTTCATTTTTACCCAATATCTATGAATGTGCGTACCACTGTAGGTTAAGAATTAGTTTCTCTTCAGCCCTTTGAAGATATTTTTTCATTGTCTTTAGGCTTCCATTGCTGCTACAGAAACATCAGCGCCCCATCCAATTGGTGTTCTTTGAGACTGATGCATCTTTTCTCTCTTTACTTTTTTTCTTTTTTTTTTGCTGCAAAAAGCTTTATTGTTCACACTTGGTTCATGTTTTTATTGCTGACTCTCACTTAGTATGAGCTGATTCTTTATATATTTGGGTTTAGATTTTTTTTTTTTTTTTTTTTAGAGCCCATATTTGGTTTCCTTCTGAACTCCAATTACTAATGGAGGACACTTTTTTAATTCACCCTTTTGCTGATGATATCTCCGGTTTTAGTTCTAGCATGTCCCCTTGAATAAACCAAATACCTCATCTCCCATCCCCTGGGCAGCTGCTGCATCCTAGTTCATAGGAAACCTGTTTCCTGGCCACCTGCTTGCCACTCCAGTTTCAGTTCTCTCGTTCTTTTAGGCCCTGGTCAAGTTTTCTTACTTACTTTGAACTTAGCTACACATTAAAAGGATGTTGTCCTGGATTGGCTTCTTCTAAATGCAGAGCATGAGACAAAGTCATGTCTTCAGGTAGCTCATTTGGGAAGTAATCCCAGGGAACAGCACAAAGGAATGAGAGGAACAGAAGAGAGGAGGGAAGACAAACATTAACATTCATTACAGAGTTAGAGTTGTAGAGTTAGCCACCACCGCAGATGACTTATGCTCATCTCATATATGTCTCCTTGTGCTTCGCAGAATTTCCTTCCTGGTGGTGGGCAGCCATATATCTCAGAAAACTTACTCAAAGTTGGTTTGTGGAACAAGCTTCAGCCCCTTCTGCTGCAGCTGGTTCTCCCTAAGGAATATAACATCTTCTTCCTCTACTTGCAGATTGTCTTTCTCTCTGCCAGAACTTTGACTAGTCTAAATTGCTTGGCTGGTCAGGTGACCCAGACCTCCCTCCCCTTAACTCCCTTGCCTTTGTTGGGCCATGATTTCTATGATCGGCCATTCATTGCTACTGTAGTGTGTGGTAGATTGGAGCTGTTATGTACCCCAGAAAAAGCCATGTACTTTTTGGGGGTGGGGAGTTATGGGCAGGATCCTGGAATCAAACCCAGGTCTCTGGCATGGCAGGCAAGAATTCTGCCACTGAGCCACCATTGCATCGCCTGGCCATGTACTTTTAATCCCATGTACTTTAAATCCATTCTTGTGGATGCAGACTTATTGTGGGTGGGCCCCTTTGATTATGTTGTTTCAATTAAGATGTGACCCATCCAATTCAAGATGGATTTTATTCCTTTTCGGGGGCCCTTTATGAGAGGATAAAAGACAGAAAATCCAAGAGAGCTGAGAGAGAAATGCCCAGAGAGAGCTGAGAGAGAGTCACTGGAATCAGGAGCTGAAAGCAAACAGAACCCCAAAGCAGAGGAACAGCAGAGGCCAGCCATGTGCCTTCTATGTGACAGAGGAACCCTGGATGCCAGCAGCCTTTCCTCAGAGAAGGTATCTTTCTCTTGATACCTTTATTTGGACATATTCATGGCCTTAGAACTGTAAATTTGTAAACTAATAAATCCCCATTGTAAAAGCCAACCCATTTCTATTATAGTGCATTCCAGCCACTTTAGCAAACCACAACAGCATGGGTGCCCAAAGATGCCCCAGCGAGCCCCTGCACACCAGGCCTACCCCTTCTCACTCCCATTGCACAGCAACAACTCTAGCTCCTGGTGGCTGACAGAGTCAGTAACTCCTGCCAGAACAATCACTTCTTTCTGTTACTTCTGGTCTGCTGGCATGGGGTGCTCAGAGCAACCAGATGGCAGTTTTTGCTTCCAGTTCAATGGAACCATTATAGTGACTCAGGATCTCTAATCTAGCAGAGTCTGAGTTTTCCCAGGAAGCACAAACCATGCGTGGGTCACTGGGAGACTGTGAGGAACCTGGCCCTATTTCTACCCTGTGATTCCCAGACCAATATATTCTATCTGTTGATGGCACAAAACCATATATCAGTCAATAGTGTGCAGCACATGCCCCTGGGAAGGCTCTGCCACAAAAGATGTTTATGTACATATGTGTTGGCATGTGTGTAGGTATAAGCCATTTGTTCTTGGAGAAGGGTCAATAATTTTCTGCTCAGGCTGAGCTGAGAGCTGACTTTGGATATCAGCCTGGACACAGTACAGTGATGGGTAGACAGATCTTGAGAAGTACAGCATAATTTTGGAGGCACTTGCCTTAGGTGATGTTTTTGTGGGGAAATCCATGCAAAGGGAGTCTTCTCTACTCTAGCAAGAATGAGGGTGGAAGCTTGTTTTTTATCAGTCAGATGGTTCAAGGAAATCTGGGGATTCAAAATACTTAGGCTTGTCCACCCGAACATCCCCAATCCAGATCTCAGGACCACTTATTTCATTTTGGGACCCTGATTGTGACATGGAGACCAAATGAGATGCACCTTCAGTCTCCCATGTAGCTCTGCCATGATCCTTATGATTATTTTGGGTCCCATCCTGCTAAGCATGGTACAGGATACCTAGGGCTGCTATAACAAAGTACCATAAACTTGGTGGCTTAAAACAACAAGAACTTATTGTCTCACAGTTCTGAAGGCTAAAGGTCTGAAAACAAGGTGTCGGTAAGGTCATGCAACCTCTGAAGTCTCTAGAGAAGAATCATGGCCTACTCCTGGTGTGGTGGCCCCAGTGTTCCTTGACTAGTGACAACATCACGCCAATCTCTGCCTTTGTTTTCACATGCCCAGTTCCTCTCTTGTGTCTTGTCTGTCTCGTCTCCTCTCCCTATAAGGACACCAGCCCTATTGGTTTAGCAGCCTGTGCTGGTTTGAAAGGAAGTATGCCCCCTAAGGAAAGCCATGTCTTGATATAAATCCCATTTCTTAAGGGTAGAATAATCCCTATTCAATGCTGTGTGTTTGAAACTGTAATGAGATCATCTCCCTGGGTGATGTGATTTAGTTAAGAATGGTTGTTAAACTGGATTAGGGGATGACATGTCTCCACCCATTTGAGTGGGTCCTGATTAGTTTCTGAAGTCCTATAAAAGAGGAAACATTTTGGAGAAAGAGATTTAGAGAGAGTGACACTACAAAGCAGAGAGTCCACCAGCCAGCGACCTTTGGAGATAAAGAAGGAAAACGCCTCCCGGGGAGCTTCATGAAACCAGAAGCCAGGAGAGAAAGTTAGCAGATGACGCCATATTTGCCATGTGCCCTTCCAGCTGAGAGAGAAGCCCTGACTGTGTTCACCATGTGCCTTCTCACTTGAGAGAGAGACCCTGAACTTCATCGGCCTTCTTGAACCAAGGTATCTTTCCCTGGATGCCTTTGATTGGACATTTCCATAGACTTGTTTTAATTGGGACATTTTCTCAACCTTGGAACTGTAAACTAGCAACTCATTAAATTACCCCTTTAAAAGCCATTCCGTTTTGGTGTATTGCATTCCAGCAACTAGCAAACTAGAACACAGCCTGTCCTACTCCACTATGACTTCATCTTAACTCATTCCATCTGCAAAGACCTTATTTCCAAATAAGGTCACATTCTTAGGTACAGAGGGTTAGGACTTCAACATATCGTTGGGGGAACACTATTCAACACATAACAGGTGTTAAACCTACTGCATATCTCAGGCCTCTGCTTCCACCTATGCCTCAGCCTAACCCCCTGCGTGTGGGAATCTTAGTAATTGGAATGCTTGCCAGGATTATCACTCTCACCTTACTTTCAACTTGCAGTGGGGAACTTATTACTATCTGACTGGGATGCAATCCAGCCAGAATCCCACCCTGCGGGTCTGCTTTCCAGAGCCACTTCAAAAAAAAGTGCCTTAGCAAGGTTTGCTCTCAAAACAGAACCTGGAGGGGGGGAAGAAGAAAAAAAAGCTTGTATTCTTGCATTCTGGAAGTTCATTGGACAAGTGATCCCAAGAAGCAGTTAAATGGAATGGAGCTGAGAATGGGAAAGGAGGGAAGACCAATGTTGGATGCACAATTGATTTAGCCTTTGCCATACATTGCTGGAAGAGCCTTAGAAAAGGCAAGGTAGAAATGTCCTCCAGGGAATGAAAGGAAGAAGCTCTTTCTTACTGGCTTCCATTCCCTGCTGGTCAAGGGTGGACCCAAGGGTTTTAACACACCCACCCTTCTAGGGGGTGTATGTGGCAGACCTGAGCAAGTTCCTACAGGTACCTCCTGCAATGATGTAACAAATTTTTCAAGGAGGAAAATGGGAAATGCACACGGTAGAGTCAAGGTGAGGTGTGTAGTCTCACTGTGCTGGTGGGAAGCTGGTTTAAGCCTCTTGTATTTGGTTACTGCAACAGCAGCTGGAGCAAGAGGTGGGACCAAGAGGATTTACAGAGGTCCACAAGAGTTGTCCTTTACGGTGCTAAGGCTAATGATATATTTTACAGCATTTTTAAGTATCTGAAGCAGTATTGTTTTTTCCCCCAGGATATCCAGTGGCCCATATATTCAGAAGCAGAATAATCAGACCGGTCCATGGACACATGCCTGTAGTGAGCTGGAGAAGTCTCACAGAGTGATGGGAAAAGCACTGAATTAGTCAGAAATCAAACCATGTTTCCAGGCTGTTGTTGTCTAAATGTCCTGAGCAGGTTACTTAGCGTCTATGAGCCCCAATTTCTCCACCCGTAAGGAGGAAATAAGTGCATGATACACACACACACACACAACATCCAACTAAAAAGTCTGCATCAATTTGCACTCCTATCAATAATGTTCAAGAAAGGTTCACTTTTCAACCTCCTTTTTAACATTTTACAAATTTGGATAAATAAAAATAGTATCCTATTATTTTCCATCGGATTTCTTCCCTTTATCATCTCTTTAAAATATAACATTGAAAATTACAAAATATGTAATATATGTAAGTTATAAAGCAAAATAAATTAACACATGTGAACCCACGACCCAAACCAATAACTTGCATCCATCAATGGACTCCCCCTCTATCCTTCCTGCTTACCTCTTCCCCTGCTTTATACAGAATTTTATGTCCATTATTCTCACCTTTCTTTTAAAATAATTTTATCAGATATGTATATATAACTGGGTAATATATGTGTGAATTTTGCTTGCTTTTTAGCTTTAAAAAATGGCCTCATACTTACAGACAGTTCTGCAATTTTCTATTTGGACTCAACATATTTCTAACAGTCATCTCTATTGTAGCACACAACTAAAATTCATTCATTTTCACTGTGTATAATATTGCATTATTTATTCATTTTCCTGTTGGACTGTTTTCAGTTCTTGTTATTATGGATCCATGTGACAGTTCATAAAAGTCAACTTGTGCACCAAAATCATTCAAGAGTTTGCCACATGTTCTTCCAGCCTGGTTGTAACAATGTACATTCCCACCAGCAATGTGTAGCCATTTGGCCTTATCTTTCTTAAACACTTAATATGGTCAGACATTTCATTTGTGGCAATCTAATGAGTGTAAAATAACAGCTAACTGTGGCCTGTGTGGTATTTCCTTGATTATTATTGATGGTTTAATGCCATACATACATCCTCTTCTCTGAAATACCAATTTTCATCATTTGCCCATTTTTCAATTATGAATTTGATCATTTATCTTACAGATTTGTAGAGTTCATTGTATATTCTTGATAGTAATCCTATGTATATACTCTAGATACTAACCCTTTGTATATATGGATTACAGATATGCTCTTCCAATGTATAGCCTAATTTCCACTTTCTTTATGGTGTTTTTTGAAGAGGACTGCGTTTTATGGAGGTCAAATTTATCAAGTCTTTTTCATGAGTTTCTGGGTCTTAGTTAGGAATTTACAAGGTTAGAATGAAATCCTCCTATATTTTGTGTTAAGGTGCTGCCCTTCACATTTTAGGAACTGAATCAACTGGAATTGATATTGTGTTTGGTGTAAGGCAAGAATCCAACTTCAATTTTAATCCTGTAGCCACTCAGGTGTTCCAGAACCATTTCCCAAATGGTTCCTCTTCCCCCAGTTACCTGCAATGCCACGTCTCTTATACATCAAAGATTCATATGTATGTGGGCCTCTGTCAACTCTCTATTTTGTTCTACCCGTCAATTTGTCTAGTCCTGCACATGTGAATAAACATTACAGATATATAACAAGTCTTTATATCAGTTTGGGTAAGTTCATCTCCTTATGCATTGTATTAGTTTGTAAGCTGCCGGAATACAATATACCAGAAATGGGACAGCCCTTAAAAGGGAATTTAATAAGTTACAAGTTCACAGTTCTAAGGAAGTGAACATGTCCAAAAAGAAGTTTTCTTTACTCAAGAAAGGCCAGTGAGTCAGGAACCCCTCTGTCAGCTGGGAAGTTAGGTGGATGGCATCTGCTGGTCCCTTGTTCTTGGGCTCTGTACTTTCAGCCTCTGTTCCTGTAGGGGTTCCTCGCTTTACTTCTCCGGGGCCGGCCTTCTTCTCTTGGCTTCCCTTGACTCTCTCTAGGTTCTGGCTTGCTTAACATCTCATGGTGACATCTGCTGGGCTCCAGGCATCCCCACACAAAAGAAGTGGCTGCTCCCACAAGATTGGATCAGGAGTAAAACATGGCTTTTCTGGGATACATAATACTTTCAAATCAGCACATGCTCTTTGGCTAACTCCACCATCACCTTTGATCTTTCTATCCCACTCTTTAGGGGTATTTGAGCCATGCCCATTCTAACTTTTTCATGTTGGAAGGGGCTGTCAATAATATGGGGTAGGGAGATGGAACTAGCTGATGTTCTGGAGAGGCTGGGCCCTCTAGGTTTCAGGACTTATCTGGTCCCGGGACTCATCTGGAGGTTGAAGTTTCTGGAAAGTTACCCTAAATGCATGGAACCTATGCAGAATGTTATATATTACCCTAGGTGTTCTTTAGGATTGGCTGGAATGGTTTTGGTTGGGGTTTGACAAGTTATGATAAGTAGCAATGTTTAACTGAAGCTTGCATAAGAGCAACCTCCAGAGTAGCCTCTTGACTCTATCTGAACTCTCCCAGCCACTGATACTTTATTAGTTACACTTCTTTTCCTCCTTTTGGTCAGAATGGAATTGTTGATCCCATGGTACCAGGGCCGAACTCATCCCTGGGAGTCATCTCCCATACCACTAGGGAGACTTTCACCCCTGGATGTCATGTCCCATGTAGGGGAGAGGGCAATGATTTCCCTTGCAGAGTTGGGCTTAGAGAGACTGAGGCCACATCTGAGCAACAAAAGAGGTCCTCGAGAAGTAACTCTTAGGCATACCTATGGGTAGGCTAAGCTTCTCCACGACCTACATAAGCTTCACAAGAGTAAGCCTCACAATCAAGGGCTTGGTCTATTGATTTGGGTGTCCCTAATGTTTGACACAGTATCAGGGGATTCCCTAATGGTAAAGTTTAGTAGTTCCATATTTTTTCTCCCATCCCTCAAGGGACTTTGCCTGTATTTTTTGATTACCTGCTTAACATATGCTAGGATATATCCAGGCAGTACATTAAGCTATTCAGGTTTAAAGACCCTCTTTCTTATTCTGGGTTCCCTGTGTTTCAATTGCTCAAATGAGCAATACAGACAGGTTGAGTTAGATTATGTGTTACAGAAAATTTAGGTTCCAGAAAAAATAAACCTTTCTTCCTTTGGTCTGAAAGAGAAGGTGTGGTTCAAAATACAGACAATGTCTTCTGAATTTCCTTGATTGGACTTGATCAGCTTTGTTCTTATCTCTAAATACAGGTTATACATATATAAAAGAGCATCTCAAAATCCAGAAATAATAATTACCACTCTGGACTAAATGTGTCTGCTATAAGAGCCTACAATCTAGGCCCCTGTTTTCTTACAAGCATTTTCTAAAGGAGACCATACACTAATTGTTCTTTCATTTCTGGCTTCTATTTTTTTAGATGCAATTTTATTGAGATATACTCACACACCATTCAATCCATCCACAGTATGCAATCGACGGCTCACAGTATCATCACATAGTTGTGCATTCATCACCATGATCGATTTAGAACATTTTCATTACTTTTGTTAGATTTATTATTAGAGCGGCAGATTTCCAATTGTCACATGGCCCTCATCCAGGCAGTCTATTCATCCCAGGAGTGACGATGTAATTGCTCCTGCTTAAAGAAATATTGCTTTCCCTAGACTTCAACTTTTTCTCACATTGTGCTGTACACAACACTGGTGTGGGAGTGGCCCAGCTCTGATCATGCAGATTGAGGACAATGCTCTAGGACTGGCCTAGAAACAGAGTGGAAGGAGCCCAGGTCTCTGAATGACGTCTCGAGGCAAAGCTGCCCAACCAGCCTAGACTCCCAACCCGTGAATGCTCTTACTTGTACCATGGAATTTTGAAGGATCTTGCTACATGGTATGTGTTTTTATTATACACTATTAGAGTCTGTCTTCTAATATTTTAGTTGGGATATTTACATCCATTCTGAAAGTAGGATTGGCCTGTAAGTTTCCTTCATTCTCATGTTCTTTTCTTATTATGCTGCACGAAAAATATTTTCTCCCTGTCAGTTTTCGGAAAAAAATCTGTTCCTAGAAAACTCAGTTGAACTCTACTGTAATGCTATCTGGGTCTTGGGTCTTCTTGTTGAGAAAAAATTTCATTTTTGAGTGATTTGATTTCTTTAATACTTTCTTTGGTAAATAATAAGCGGTGTCTCAATGCAGTTTTGATTTCCGTTTCTTAAATTACTGAAAGCGTTGATCTTCTTCACACAAGTCTATCGATTGCGGGTCTTCGGATTTTGCGGGCTGCCCTTTTATCTCCATTGCGACCATTGGGTGACACTCCCCCCCCCCGCCCTCCCACGGTGGGTGGAACATCATTCCGAACCCCTCCACCCCCAGCAATGTAGGACTTAGCCGGGGACTTGCTGTGACCAATCGGACGTTAGCAGACTTGCCGGAAGCACAGGCTTCGCGGTGCTTGCTCCACCTGGCTGCTCTCTGACACTTTTGCCATCGCCGTGAGAACTAGCCCTGGACCAGTTACTGGCCCTGGAATGACTAGAGATGCTTAGAACAGACACGCGTGCAAACCGCAGCCTGCAGTTCAGTGCCCCCGCCGCGCCCAACCCCCATCAGCTGAATCACAGCTGACCTGCAGAAGTGTGTGAGAATAAATGATGTTATAAGCCAGTGACCTCGGACAGGGTTTGTTTTGCTGCATTAGTATAGCAATAGATGATGAATACATCTGTTTATCCTGATGTTAGAGAATTTCCTAATTTTTAGGAATTCTTTATCTAATTCCTAGCTTCTTGCTGTAACGATTCCTCCTTGCGATGTGGTCTGCCTTATACTTTTGATGGTGTTTTTAAATACTACATAAGGAAATTTGCATGTTTAGTTAAATTTTTCCATTTTCCTTTGTTATTCTTCTGTTTCTTTTGAACCTTAACAGCCCTTTCCCATTCCAGGATTTAATACATAATCAATTCCATTTTCTGTTTGAACTTTTTAAGTGTGTAATTCTGTAATCTACCTGGAATTAGAACAGTATAATAATCACTCCTAGGTCCTCTGATTTTTTCCTGAGTTCATTGCAATATATGTGGGAGCCCTAAAATTAATCCTATTTCTAATTGGAAAAAAATGTTTAAATTGAAAACTCATTAAGAATATATAAAGAGTCACCCATTTAGCTAGTACATTTGTTTTTACTTTAAATTTTTAATTAAATTAACATACCAATTTAGCTATTCCAATTACCTTGTGCTTAACCAAGCCAAAACTCAGCTTTCAGCTGCTGCCCAGTTCCTTGAGAGAATTCGAATTCATCAGAGCCCTCTAGTCAGCCACAACCCTGTTCCTTAGTAACCGACATTGCTTTTGTTGCTTCCCAAACTTTTTACTGTTTCCAGTGTCTGGATTGTCTACAATCCCCTTCTCCATAGGAGGTGGAATAGAAGGCTGCATATCTCACTGTGGAAAGGAGCCGTGTGAGTGCATTTCCTTATGGAAGGTACACTGTCTGGGGGAGTGGTGGCCCCTCCGTGAAGCCCGCCCTGATTCTCCCAGGTGGGATCTGTGCCCCCCTCGCAGCCTCCAGGGCATGCATTGTTATATACTTTGCTTACATGTTTGTTCACCCCATTTGACTGTGAATCCCTCATTGGCAGGACCCATACCTCATTCCTTCTTAGTTGTCTAGCACCCATTTTGGTGTTTGGCTCAGACAATGTTGGTTGATTGACTAACTGATTGGAAGGTGTCACAGGGTAAGGTTAAAGCCACAGTGGGAACCTTATTTTATTAGCTGCTGCTCTCTGACCAGTTAGATCATGGCCAACATACAATTCGTTTCAACTCTTGCACCGAGTTATTCTTCTATATCTATTCCTCTAGGGAGGTTTGGAAGGCCTAAACATACATATAATTCCTCCTATGTTCAATAGAATGAAATTGGAAATTAGTAGAATGAAATTGGAAATTTGAGTGATTAAGTTCTTGAAACACAGGGCAAGTTACCACTGAGGCAGAGCCCCATGCCAACAATCTTTAAAGAGTATAAAGACTGTTTCATACACAGTAAGCACTATTACACGATGGCACAACAAATCAAGATCAGCAATTTTTCCAAATGTTATGTTTCTGCAGACTTTACATCTTAGCTCCAGAGGCCAAGCCTTTGTGATAATTCTGAAACAAAACTTACCTTCCTATAGGGCAATTCACTTTGGAATTTGCTATTCAAACCTGCAGCAGCCTTGAAAGGTCCGGAGGGAGAAGATTCATGATCAAACCGCTGTCTCCGATTGGGTTTTGAAATTCTTGATTTGGGAGCAATTTCTTCAGATCTTAAGGCAGAGCTGATGCCCAGTCTGCCCAGCAGAGGGCGCCAGGGCCCGCGGAAAAGCACCGCCGGCGATTCTCGGTTTTTAAAAATCCGGCTCCGGGAGGGCGGCAGAGAGCCGGGGCCAGAAGAGCCCCGGGCGCCGGGTGAGGACGCGGCTCCCCGGTCACCACCCCGGAGGGGCATTGCTCTGCTCCGCGGTCTCTCCGCCGGCCTGGCCTGGGTTCCCATTTGTCCTGGAGGGTCGCGCTCGGGGCACCCGGGCACCCAGGGTGGGGCAGACCCTCTAGGCCCCCGCTAGCAGCCTCGGAGAGTGAACCGGGCCTCTTACAGGGGAACTCAATCAGGCCCAGAGAAGTGCAGAATCTTCCTTAAAGTCACACAGCTCATAGTGGCAGAGCCAAAACTGGGAGACCAGAACCCAGGACTCTTTTGAGTTTCCTCCTTGCACCTTCTCAGAAATCAAGCCGATCTGAGCATGTGGCCTGAGCTTCTAGCTTGATTCCAGGGTTGGAGGCACCACCCAGACCTGCTGCCCCAGAGACCCTCCTTAAACCACCCAGCACCTTGGGGATTTATTCAGCTCGTGTGCAGAGGTTTCCATTCAGGATCAACATATCAGTAATTTTTTTTCTAAGCAATTGCAAATAATGGCAAGAGAAAATATAGGAAGGTGCTTTACATGCTGTGAAACACTGCAGCAGGCCAGCGCATTCCAAGCTGGGTGACCCTAAGAATTGCTCCCTTGGGCGGCTGCCGTGGCTCAGCAGGCAGAGCTCCGACCTGCCGTGCTGGAGGTCTGGAGTTCGATCCCTGGTGCCTCCTGCCCATATGCAAATTTAAAAAAAAAAAAAAAAAAAGAATTGCTCCCTTGATGACCACTGATCCTGCCCCGAGGGGGTCATTGGCTAGCGCTCAGTGGGGTTGTCCCAGCCCATAGACTAACCTCATTAGCCATACCCACACTTCACAGGCTTCCATAGTCGTGAGCCTTAATACTCAGGGGGAGGACACTCTGTGTTCCTCTAACACTCTAGGAGTGTTCCTGATTAAACTGCAAATTGTAATTGCTTCATACTCTTGAAATAAAGAGCTTAGATTTTATCATCGTGTTGCTACCCTCAAGTTTTATCTTTATTTTTAGAACTTTGGCACAGCTAAGGAACTGAGTAAACCTTATACCATGTATGATTTGGGGGTCAATATAGAATTTCCTACATAACAATAACTTGTACAACATGGGTATCTAATAGTATCCGATGTATTACCAAAAGGAACTAGAACAATGCACTGCAGTGTGACTAGAAGAAACTAAATGTATCCTCCCCCCTTCCATGAACTACCCTGCTTCTCATTTCCTAATCTTCAAAAAGGAAGACATTCCATCTGACTCTTATCTATTTGAGGTGAGATTATAAAGATTAATTGATTACAGATCCAAGAAGTGCAGCATACCCCAAAGAGAATAGATCCAAATAGACATACTCCAAGACATTTAATAATCAGAATGTCAGAGGTCAAAGAGAAAGAGAGGATCTTGAAAGCAGCAAGAGAAAAGCAATCCATCACATACAAGGGAAGCCCAGTAAGACTATGCGCAGATCTCTCAGCAGAAACCATGGAGGCGAGAAGACAGTGGGATAATATATTTAAAGTATTAAAAGAGAAAAACTGCCAACCAAGAATTCTATATCCAGCAAAATTGTCCTT
>PVIY010055853.1:0-13538 GCA_004026745.1 Myrmecophaga tridactyla | reverse complement strand
CATCCCCAGATAGATGCTCTGTACAATTTAAGCATTAACTCACCATTCCTACCCCACACTAGCTGCTAGTCAACTATCATTTAGTTACTGACCAATTGGCTCTTCCAGAGTATGTTGTTTAATTGTCACATATTAGTAAAATTTCCATTTCTCCTTCAGTTATTGTGTTCAGACTTCATTCCATTGTGACTGAGGGAGATACATTGTATGAGAATTTACTGAGACTTGTTTAGGTATCTACAGTATGGTCTATCCTGAAGAATGGTCCATGTGCCCCAGTGAAGGCTGTGGATTCTGGTGCTGCTGGTGAAATGTTCTATGCGTCTATTAGTTCTTGTTGGTTTAGAGTGTCATTCATGCTTTGCATTTCCTTATTGATCTTCTATCTAGATGTTCTTCCATTACCGAAAGTGGGGAACCATCCATTTATCCCTCCAAGACTGTCAATATTTGCTTCATATATTTTGGGTACTGGCTGTTTCCTTTTTAAAATTTCGGGCTCTTTATTAAGATTCTCTTATTGTTCATTCATTGTTTTCTTGGTATCATTTAAGTTTTTCTCTATATTTTCCTTCATTACCTTGAGCATATAGAGGATCTTTTATTTTTTTCTATTTTTTTAAAATTCTTTGACAAGTTTGTGTCTATTGTCTGGTCTTCTTCATTGATATTTTCTGGATTTTTATCCTCTTTCTTTGAATGAGCCATCATTTCCTATTTCCTTGTTGTCTGGTAGTCTTTTTTTTGCACCCTGTATATTTTAGTATTCAAAAATATTAATTCTGGGAAGTATTCCCTAATCTGTCTGCTTCTTGAGTTTGTATCCAATTAATGATATGACAAATTTTCTTCAATGCTCAGAGCTAACAATGAACCAATGAAAAAACACACCTTACAGAGTCTTTACAAATTGGCTTTGCATTGGCTAGTGCATTCGCAAGGCAAGTGAAATCTCTCTCAGCTGTCAGCCCTCCTATTAAGAAAGTCATCCCAAGGTGAATACAAAGTGCAGGATCCTCTCTCTCTCTCTCTTTTTTTTTTCCAGGCCTGTGTTCTGTACTGGGTTCATGGTTGCCAGTGACCTTGAGTTCCCTTAATACAGAATGCCCCCTCTACTCCCTAAGAAACACACTTATTCCCTTTCCTGAGTGCTCTATCACAGGATTTAAGGCAGGCAAGCCTTTGCCCCAGGCTACCCAACTCAGTTGTCTTGTATTTTACTTTCCCTATCTCAAGCTGCTTTTGCTTGGGGGACACATTCTGGGAGAGTGGGTGAGCCAGAGAGAAGTTTCCCAGGTTAGTCTTTCCCAGCTAGAACAAAGCCAGGGACCCCCAAAGGGAATGTTGGTCGACTCCACACTGCCCTGCATAGAGGGTGAGGGAGGGCCAGCAAGGGTGCTAGGAGCTTCTCCTATGGCTCTTTAAAGCTGCATTTTCTAGATTTGATATATTCCCAGTAAATGTAGCCCTTTAACTCTTTTCTATATTTTAGAAGATGTGTGTTGTCTTTATGTCTGCCTTGCTACTTTTGTCCAAGGTGCACTGGAACAATAGTTGTCCTCATAGCTAGACACAGAGCCATCTGAAATAGCTAACCAAAAGCAATGGTCAACGATTAAACTGAATACCCATGTATACTGGGAAACTAAGTCTTTATATCCCATCCTTGCACCAGCACCTACACCAGGGCTAAAGTTGAGTACCCCGTTGCTGCCTGTCATGAGGTTGGGGAATGGGCAATGGTACCCTGTGCAGAGGAGAGAAAAATTCAAAAGAATTTACCCCATTTTCTGAGCCTCTTCCTTATGCACTTTCTTGGATGCTGCATAGTGTTCTGCTAAACTCCAGGATTTCAAAGTAGTCAATTCAGAGAATTCCTGCTTGTTTAATGGTTGTTCTGGTGGAGAACCTGACTCCTGAAGCCTCTTTACTCCACTGCCTTCCCATAATCCCCTCTCACAATTCCGTATTTTTTTCCCATGGACATAATTTTTAAATGACTGCATTTTGATTCCTGGTAACAATTGTTAATTTATCTAGTTTCTGATTTTGCTGTATATGTATATTTTAGGCTATATTATTAGATGCATCTATGTTTTACAATCTTATACCTTCTATATCATTGCTTTCGCAGTATGTAGGATCCTTCTTTGTTTCCTGCTTTTATTATATTTAGTTTGCATTATATTATAATGGCTGCCCTTGCTTTGATATTTTTCTGTTACTTTTTCTATCTTCTAGTGTTCTTTTTCTTTGTGAATATGTATATCGCTGGATCATTTTAATTGGCAAGCTTAACTTGTTAATTACAGAATAAAATACTGTTGATAATAATAACAATAAATTTCTTTTAAATTAATCTACCACCTCATTTTATGTTTTCCATTTGCCATTCTTCCTTTATTCTTTTGCTGGCAGCAAAGTTATACATTCAAACTGTATCCTTTTAAGCATTCCTAACTTAAAACATAGGTATTGGTTTCTATTATTGCTGTAACAAATTTCCTCACAAATTTATAGATTAAGCAATGCAAATGTCTTATCTCCTAGTTCTGTAAGTCAGACATCCAGCATGGGTTTTACCTAGCTAAATTAAGGCATTGGAAGAATCCTTTTCCTTTCTGGAGGTACTAGGAAAGAATCTGTTTCCTTACTCATTCAGCTTTGGCAAAATTCAATTCCTTATGGTTGTAGGACTGCCTTTTTCTTGCCAGCTGAAGGGTCTTCTTAGTTTCTCCTTGCCTTTTAATTCCCTTCCTCCATCTTTAACTTTATCAACAGCAGATTGAGTCCTCTCACACTTCAAATCTCTCTTCCTTCTTTTCGGTCTCATATCTTTCATTATAGCCTGGAAATTTCTCACTTTTAAAGACTTATGTGATTAAATTGGGCCCAGCTAGAAAACACAGAATAATCCCCTCATGACATCTTTAGAGTCCACTTTGTGTTTAATGTAGCATATTCACAGATTTCTGGGATTAAGATTCTTTGAGGACTATTACTCTGCCTATCTCACCATTTAAGAGAAAATGTGATTCATCTGAAATGTTTCAGTGTTGTATCATCAGAATGCCTTCATATTTTTAGTTGATGGTTAATAAAAAGAATATATGAAATATGATACTTAATAAATCTATAAAGGCAAGGGACAAATGGACACTCAGAGGGTAAAAGATAATGTTTAGAATAGTGTATAAGGACATTTATTATCATAGTGGAAAAATGGATAGATATGCACACATGAAATTGCAACCTTGCACAAAAATATATAGGACAATGACTAAGTATAAATGCTATAAGTGAGAGGAGATAAAGAAAAAATGAAGAGGCCAAGTGGGATAGAATGCCAATAAAACACTCAAGATAAGTGTATATTATTGAGATTTTTTTTTGAAAATGGGAAAGATGAGCCTGGTGCCCATGGCCTTTGATCATGATAGCATAAGCGATACTTGTCATTTAGAAGAAGAGAACTTATACATTTCTAGGATATTGAGGATATATCCCAGTATAGCATTATTTGATATAATCTCTTATGTTTTCTTGTCTTTTAATTAAGAACAATTGCATCTCACTGAAATTCTGCAATAAAAGTAGAATTGAGTTAGAGATCGTGTTTCCTCAGTTAGACTCACTCATTGCCCAACTAACGAGATCTTGCACACCAGTCAGGTGTGTGACTTTTTCTAATTCTTTCCCAGAGAAATTATGATGAACTATCATTCTTCTACATGAATGATAAATGAAAAAATGTATCATGCACTGTAATAGCTAATATTAATTGAAAATCTTCTAGGGACAATAACTTCTTTTTTCCTTGGATCCATTCTTTTCTAAAAAGATGTACTTATGATTATTTTATTCATTTTGGAGGTGGGTAAACTGAGGCTTAGGAAGAATAACTTACATGTCCAAAATTAAATAACACTTGTCTGCTTTCTACTGTGTTGCAGTGCCTCCCTTGGTGCCATTTAAGGGAGTCTTTAGTGAGTCCTGACAGGTTTTAAATACCTGTCTGTGCTTTTCTTATGTTTTAGTTGTTCTTACAAGCAGTTTTTAATAAGGTATTTATTCACAGAAGGAGTATGATGAATGTTTCCGTTGCAAGTTGGTGAAAAAAAAGGTGATGATACCATATGGTATGAGATAGAGTATAACAGTAATTCAGCCTGTCAAACACATTTGGGACAGACAACAAAAAGTTATTAATTTCTTGACTTGTTTTTCCTTAAATTGAAAGTTTGTGCATCTTCTACATAATAGAAAATAAGTCCTGAAAGTATGTAAATAAATTCCTGCAAGTAATAGTAATAGTCTCAGGTTCTAAGAAGTCAGTGACTTTTAGAACTCAAATTTGCACCTCCCCCCAAAAAAACCCAAAACATTAAGTTTCTAACAGTGAGCTAGGAAACATTTTTCAATTTTAATTAAATGTATCAATAGATAAAATGTCAATTTATTGCTAATATTTTATGGATCATGGGATGTTACTGATTAAAGCCACTGTTTTCATTAATAGAAAATTAAACACGAAAAAATTTCAGATTTCTGTTTATGGGTATCTTATCACTTATTTCAACTTGTCAAGCTTTCAAATTTTTAGAAACACAAGAAAAAAATTAATGAAATCAAATTCTAGAATTTGTATCTCCTAATGAATTTTCATGAACTTGTCAGGTGCTTTTATGGCTGTTATTCCTAATTTTATGGTCAAATGATGACATTTAGTAAAATATTTCAGTTACTCAGGAGGCTTTTTGACACAGAGCACAATATATCTATGAATATATTTGTGAATTAAACTTAAATTTCTTATGTAAAAACTATATTGTTTCTATTTTAACATTCCTCAGGAATCTAAATATACCCCATTTCAGTTCAGAAAATGAAAATTCATACCACTTACATAGCTTAAAAGTAATCACCTAAAACAAAATGAAAGTATGAATGGAAGCTCTTTATATGTATATATGAATGAACAGCTCGTTTTTGGATTTCTACCTAGTATTTTAATTTCCAAAATAAGTAATAGAAAAGGAAAACTGATGTAGCACTATGATTGTATTTTGCCCTCAAGCTCTTTTTTTGAGATCAGAAGGTCAATTAACAATAGTAATCATAATAGCAAATATTTTTACAGTGCTTTTGTGTACTAAAAAATTGTATATTTGCATATTTTTGCATATGAACGAAATGTGCCAAGATTTTTTATTAATATATACCACAGTCCTATGAAGAAAGTTCAATTTCTATCCCACTTTCACAGAAGGGGGATGTGACACACAGAGAGGTTATATAATAAGATCAATGTTAGAGTTAGTAAATGCCTCCACTAGGATTCAAACTGAAGCAAGCCAATTTGCTAGTGCATGCTTTCAGTCACAATGATATGTTGCCTTCCATTCATTAGTATTAACAGGTAGTTATGCAGTGATATTGTTTGCTTCCAACATAAGATTTCAAAATTTTGCCTCTTATTTACATGAAATCTACTGGTCTATTTTTATAAATCCAAATAGATTGGTACTAAATTGCAATAAATACATTGTTTTCTATATACAATATAGTAATTCATTGTCTCTTCTCTTTATTGATACTCTTAACTTCTTTCATATATAAATTAGTTCATGGGCAATATTATACAGAGTTTAAGAAATTTATGTGACATTGAGTTGTTGAAATAAAATAAAGTTTTATCTGCTGTTGATTTGACACTTATTGATTCTGATTTATTATACTCAATTCTTCCTTATTTTAGAGTTATCATATTGATCCAGGTTTACAGATTTAATACTGGTGTTTTACTTCCAAGTCCGTAATACTCTTTTAACAGCATTGTGGCAGGGGGTTTAAAATGTTTATGATGTAATCTAACCATTTATTTTATTTTATTCATTTCATCTTCCTCTTAAAACATTTCATATGAACAAAAATATAGCAATATAACTCTTGGTAGTAATAGTTTAACAGCAATAAAACTTCTAGTTGTAACATAATAATCTTCTTTATTGTTTATAATTTTTATATTATATGACTTTCATATTTTCTAAGAAATTTTTGTGGTTTTAATGTTCAGTGATTTAAATATATGTCCATAAAGATGTATGATTAGTATTTTACTCAGAACTGTTCAATCACTTTTCTAAATGCCTTTTCTTTTTAATCTACCAGTAGTGATGGAAAAGAGAATTAAATATAATAATTTAATTCTAAAATGGTATAATCCCTGTAATATAAAATATAATGCATTCAGGATTTTATCAAAAGTATAAGCAATTGATTGAGTAATCTCAGCAAATGGAGTATAAACATGAAATGTTTAGAAGCTTAGGTTATATTAAATCTCTCTTACTCACTAGGTAGCAGGTATCATAATTATAGCTTAAATAGATGCAGTAAATTCCAAGTATTAAATACCTGACCATTTTAAAACTTGAATTTAGCATACCCCATTTAAGATATCCTTACTTCATAGTAGGTTAAGACTGGTGGTTGGGGGATTAATATAAGAAAAGGTTTTTCTTTCCTCATGCTTTCCTCTGATTCCTGTTTTCTGTGAATCTTGCAGCCTTAGAAAAGGTTTTGTCTTTTACCCCTTCCATTTTTTAAAGTCTGGAGGCACTTGGGCTGATAGTTGTGGGAAAGCTGCTATGTGGTCCAATGTGGGAAACACAGGTTCAGCACAACAGAAACTTCATCAAATGACTGTTTTATTATTTACACAGCACAAAGGGTCCAAATCCTTTGTGGAAAGAATTCCCACTGTGGCCAGTCCCCCAGGCACACCTACTGCTTTGGTCAGAGTGGATGGATAGTGACTTCATGTCCCACCTCTTTTTGGAGATGAGAGACACTTGTCCTCCTCAAGGGCTGAGTATTTATATACATCCAAAGGGAAAGGGCCCTGCCATTGAGAGTTCCATTCCTGAGAAACAGTCGGAACTGCTTATTTCTGGTTCAAGGCACAACCAGGCTGTTCCATTAGAACCTGACATCTCCTCTGGGATATGCAATGAAAACATATTGAAACATATGCACACAATAGAAAAGGGGTGTGGGGAGGAGTTGGCACATGTTAGGAGATGGTCACCAGGCATGTCCATGACTTCCCCAGCAACAGTGTACAAAGAAATATGTCCTGGATCATTTTGAAGTAAACCGTGAGGACGCCTTAGCTGAAGATGCTGCTGGCTCTTTTTAGAATATGAATAACAGAATCAACTTAGTCCTCAGTTTTGGAGACTCCTTATTGATTGAGTAGTGATAGGAAAGCCCATTCAACATGCAGATACATTAGGATTTATTAACGTTTATTTCATCTATGAAGAATGGAGAATACTTTTATTTTGAGAAGCTCACTCATATTATCTGAGTCCTTATAATGACTCAAACCAAATTTCGGGGAGAGGTCTTTATTCCTTAGATGCAGTTGTTTTTATACCAGGGAAGGTTTACATTATTAATATTATGCCTTCAAGATATCTATATGTATCATGATAGCTCTTCTGCTCACAACTGAATGTACAGTTCACTCACTAAAAACCTTCAAATTAGAGTGGGAACTAATGTCCTAATTCTGCCTAGGCCATCACTCTTCCTTTATCTGTTGTGACTTTTCACTGACCACAAGATCTTTTGACTTGGAGATTGAATTCTTTAAAATGTCTCCCCAATACCCCACTTTTCTCTGCACCAAACCTAACCTATCTGCTACTTTAAAAATATCTTATGCTATCTAAAATAAAATAGAAAGAAAAGTTTTAATTATTTAAAAATTGTTCTCCTTTTTTATGCTTTTAAAAAACATAAAATTTGAATGTGCAAAATTTATC
Source organism: Myrmecophaga tridactyla (assembly GCA_004026745.1). Taxonomy (NCBI): domain Eukaryota; kingdom Metazoa; phylum Chordata; class Mammalia; order Pilosa; family Myrmecophagidae; genus Myrmecophaga; species Myrmecophaga tridactyla. Next base: position 5,706 of record PVIY010055853.1, on the reverse strand, counting down.
TAAAAAATAATGTTTTTTGCCTAATAACTCTTAAAGTCGGAGAAAGAATATCCTTTGACTAATTTTATTCATTATCTTGCTTTTATCCATTTGTCATCTATCCATACTGATTAATATATTATGCATCTTCTCCCCATATCACAGCATTAATTTCTAGATTAATACTTAAGTTAAAAAAATTCTGTCCTCCTGAAATCATACTTGAAACCACACTTCCTTGTACATACCTTATACTCGCCCATTACAAGTTCTTTGAAATTCTTAAAGAATAATATACATAATTATTGTCGATCTATGCCGAGATTCTCTAAGATTGTATCATGATCCTAATGTTGACTTTTAAAGATAATTTAATAACATTGGTTTTTAAATAAAGTTTTAAATTTTATAGTCTAGTAAGAATCAAATGATAAAATAATATTTTGACTAAAGATATACTTTCTAAAGAAAGGAGAGTTTTACCCTCATTTGTCATCTTGAAAATTGTATGTCAAGATATTTTTCTTCATTTTCAGTAAGTCAAGACTTATAAATTATAAGATAACCTGGAAGTTCCTGTTAACATTTGTCAAAAACATTGTTGGACTTTGTGTCCTTATTTTTATAAAATCTAAAAATAACAGTTAAAAATGCTGTTAGTCATACAACCTGGAATGGGATTTTGTTTAAATAAACTTCAATGATACTTCTAAAAAAAAAGCATTCAGCTTTAGAAACCAATTCTATAAATATACATTTTAGATAAAAAAATTAATCAACAAAGACTATAGTTTTGTTATGGTGGCAAAATTACTATCAATTTAATTTAGAGTTGATGGAGAGATATTTGCAATTCTTTAAATGAATAAACTGAGAAAAATGACAGAAGGCAATAACACATTATAGGTAACCTTTAGATATTGAACCACTGTCCATTGTTTATGTTATTCTGGAAGTAAAATTAATGAATGATTCTTTGGTAGCATGAATTTTTATATCGAACATGAACTATGAATTGTTTTTACTAAGAGAATAAAAATAAATGTTTTATTAATTATTGCAGAGGCTATACAAGTGTAAAAAAATATATTGTAAGTAGATTGGCTTAAACTCTATCGTATGAGTCTAGAAGTGAGTGACCTAGAGCATAGAGCCTGGCTCCACCTCAGTAAGTAACTTCCATTTCTGAATCTAAGATTCTGCTGTCATTTTCTCCTACCTAAATGTAAGGAATGTGGTCAAGGTTAGCCTAATTCCAATCCTTTAAATGGAAAGACACAGAAATGTCACAATCCAGTTTTTTAAAACATGTTTTTTTATTAGAGCAATAATATTTTATCGAAAAATTATGCAGAAAGTACAGAGTTCCTATATACAACACTCCCAACACACAGTTTTCCCTATTATTAATATATTGCATTATTTAGAAACTTTGTAACAATTAGTGAAACATTATTATAATTATATCATTAACTATAGATCATTCTTTACGTTAGTGTTCTCTTTTTGTGTTGTACCATATTATTCTGGTAACATATATAATTTAAGATTAATCCTTGTAGCCACTTTCAAGTAAATGATTCATTGATTTCATTTACATTCACAATGTTGTGTTACCATCACCACCATTCATTATCACAATTTTTCCACACCCCCCCCAAACAAACTCTGTACCAATTGAGCATTAATTCCCCATTTTCTACCCCCACTTTGGCTACTGGTAACCTATATTCTAATTTCTGACTCTATGAATTTGTATATTCTAATTATTTCATATTAATAATATACAACATTTGCCTTTTCCGTCCTCTTGTGGCTTGTTTCACTCAACATGATGTCTTCAAGGTTCATCACGTTGTAGCATGTATCAGAACTTCATTCCTTTTAACAGCTAAATAATATTCCATTGTGTATATATGCCACATTGTGTTTATCCAGTCATTGTGTTGATGTACATTTGGGTTGCTTCTATCTTTGGGCAACTGTGAATAATGCTATGAACATCGGTTTGTAAATATCTCCTTGAGTCCCTGCTTTCCTTTCTCTGGGGTATAGATCTAGAAGTAAAATTGTCAGGTCATTTGGTAATTCTATACTTAACTTTCTGAGAACTGCCAAACTGTTTTCTGCTATGGCTGTACCATCTTATGTTCCCATCAACAGTGCATGAGGGTTCATATTTCTCCACATCCTCTCTAATACTTGCTATTTTCCACGTGTTAACAGTAGTCATTCTAGCAGGCATGAAATGGTATCTCATTTTGGTTTTGATTAACATTCCCTAATGGCTAATGTTGACAATCTTTTCAAGTACTTATTGGCCATTTGTATATCTTCTTTGGAGAAATGTCTATTCACCTAATTTGCCCATTGTTTAATGGGGCTGGTGTTTTATTTTTTGATTTTTGGTTATTGTGTTGTAGCAGTTTTTTTATTTGTTCTGGATATTAAACCCTTATAAGATAAATGATTGCTAAATATTTTCTCTATTCTGTAGATTGTATTTTCACTTTCTTGATAATGTTCTTTGATGCACAGAAGTTTTTAATTTTGATGAGTCCTATTTATTTATTTTTCTTTGTTTTGTTCATGCTTTTGTTGTAAAGTCTAAGAAACCATTGCCTAATTCAAAGTCCCGACATGGTTTATTTTTATTCACATCCCAGCTGGAAGCATTTTTTTAAAATTTTAAGCTGATTTATTAAGATATATTCACATATTATGCAATTCATCCAAAATGTACAATCAGTGGTTCACAGTATCACCACATTATTGTACATTCATCACCACAATCAAGTTTGAATACTTTCATTATTCAAAAAAAAAAAAGAAAAATCCCATATGCTTTGCCCCACCTCCTATTATTGACCCTTACCATTGCTGTGGTAGATTTGTAACTATTGATGAAAGAATATTTTCATATTTGTACTATTAATCATGGTCATCATCCACCACAGGATTCATTGTATCATAGTCACATGTTTTATCCTTCTAGTGACATACACAACTTTAAACTTCCCCTTTCAACCCCCATTCAATCACACACATACTTCACTGCTGTTAATTACAATTACTGTAATGTGCTACCATAACCTCTATCCATTTCCAAACATTTAAATTCAACCTGGTTAAAAGTTCTGCACACATTAAGCATCCAGTTCCCATTCCTTACCCTCATTCTATCTCTTGGTTATTTATATTTTAAATTTTAATTTGATGAGATTGCTTGTTATAATGGTCTCATATTAGTGGGATCATACAGTATTTGTTCTTTTGTGCCTTACTTATTTCACTCAATATAATGTCCTCAAAGTTCATCCATATTGTTGCATGCTTCAGGATTTCATTCCTTGTTATATATAGTCCATAGAATGCATATGCCACATTTCTAATCCAATCATTGGTTGATAGATACTTGGGTTGTTTCCTGTTTTGTTTTTTTTTGGCAATTTCAAATAAATGCAATATGAACATTGATGTGCAAGTGTCTGTTCATGTCCCTGCTTTTAGTTTTTTTGAGTATATATCTATTATCTGGTTTTCCAAGTCATATGACAGTACTATACATGCCTTCCAGAGGCCATCAAACTGTCTTCCACAGTGGCTGTACCTTTTTACGTTCCCACTAACAGTGAATAAATGTTCCTGTTTCTACACATCCTCTCCAGCGTTTGTAGTTTTCTATTTGTTTAATAATACCCATTCTAGTTGGTGTGAAATGATATATCTTTGTGTGTGTGTGTGTTTTTCTCTTTGTGGTTTTGATTTGCATTTCCCTGATAGCTACTGATGTTGAGCAACTTTTCATGTGCTCTTTGACCATTTGTATTTCCTCTTGGAAAAATCTTTATTGAAGTCTTTGCTCATTTTTTTTGGGTTGTTTGTCTTTTTATTGTTGAGTTTTAGGATTTCTTTATATATTCTGGATATTAAACTCTTATCACATGTGAGCCCAAATATTTTCTCCCATTGAGTAGGCTGACTTTTCACCTTTTTGACAAAGTCCTTTGATGAACAAAGTATTCAGCTTTGAGGAGGTTCCATTTGTCTATATATTTTTTCATTGCTTGGACTTTGACTGTCAAGTCTAAGAAACTTCCATGTACCACAAGATATTGATGATACTTCCCTATATTTTCTTCCAGGAATTTTATGGCCCTGACTCTTATATTTAGGTCTTTGATCCATTTTGAGTTAATTTTTGTATAAGGTGTGAGATGGGGATCCTCTTTCATTCTTTTGGATGTGGATATCCAGTTCTCCCAGCACCATTTGTGGAAGAGAGTGTCCTTCCATGTTGAGGGGACTTGGCTGCCTTGCTGAATATCTACTGACCATAAATGTGCAGGGCTATTTCTGAATACTCAATGGGTTTCATTGATCAATATATCTATCTTTATGTCTGTGCCATGTAGTTTGACCACTGTAGCTTTGTAATATGCTTTAAAGTTAGGCAGCATGAGTCTTCCAACTCTGTTTTCCTTTTCCAGATGTTTTTCACTATTTGGGGCCCCTTGCCTTCCAAATAAATCTGATGATTGGCTAATCCATTTCTTCAAATTAGACCATTGGAATTTTGATTAGGATTGCATTGAATCTGTAAATCAATTTGAGTAGAAATGACATCTTAACCATGTTCAGTCTTCCAGTCCATGAACATAGAATGTCCTTCTATTTATTTTGATCTTCTTTGATTTCTTTTAGCAATGTTTTGTAGTTTTCTGAATACAGGTACTTTTACATCCTTAGTTAAATTTATTCCTAGTATTTTCCATGGTAACAGCTAACTTTAAGTGAAGGTGGATATACAGTCTTTGTTATGGGGTGGGACAAGTGGCTGATGACCACAATCACTGAATTGAAGCCTGATGTCTCTCTTTTTGACATTTCATATTAAAGGCAAAACATGTTATGCCAGCAAAGTGAAAAATTCATATTTATATTTTTAAAATAATTTATATAACTTAGTACATTTTGTAGGATATTTTCTCATATATTCTTATATGCTAACCTCTGTAATTTTATTTGTCTGATAATGTACTATACAAATTTATGTAGAGCATAAGTTGGCATTAAAGATGGAATATATGGGCACAGTGGAATTACATACAGGAGAATGAATATCATGTTACTATGTTCTGTAACTTTTCTACATTAACACAAGTAGGTGATTGTCTTTCTAGTTACAGTCCACAACTGTAAAGTAGGATCAATTTTTAGGAATTCTTCTATCTTTATATTTCATTGTTATTCATTACTTAAATATCACTTGAAATTCCATTGCTTGTCTTAAGACTCTCTCTGTCTTACGCCAGCACTGTCCTATAGTACTTGCTATGATGATGAAAATATTCTAGGACTCCAATGACCAATATAGCAGCTAATAGCCACATGTATCATTTGGGCTCTTGAAATATGGCTAGTGTGACTGAGGAACTGAATTTCAACCTATTTCATTTAATGAAATTAATTTTAACAGCCATAAGCAGTTAGCGCTTTTTATATTGGATAGCACAATTCCACTTAATCCCTATTCCATTTACAAACTTGTTTCTGCCATAGCTTTTTTTTTTTTTTTAATTTGCATATGGGCAGGAGGCACCAGGGATCGAACTCCAGACCTCCAGCACGGCAGGTCAGAGCTCTGCCTGCTGAGCTACGGCAGCCACCCTGCCATAGCTTTTTTACTGCATTGTATTGTTTCTTATACATCTTCAAATAAATTTA
>PVIY010055852.1:0-13555 GCA_004026745.1 Myrmecophaga tridactyla | reverse complement strand
TAGCGGCAGGATGACTTCTCAGGCTGCAACAGCCCCAGGCATAGGCAGAAGTGAGCTCTACTGGGGGACTGTCTGGAGCTTGTGCCTTCCCCAAAGGAGGGGTGAAGCCCAACTCAGGTGGAATCCCTCCCTCAAGGAATTCAGACACCAGGGCTTGGTAATTTGAAGCCATTAAAACCAGCCTACAACCTCTCCTCTGTCTCCACCACGTCCCCAGCAGGGAGAGTCTGCCAAAGTTAAAGGTACCGCATCATCTTATGCTGGTGGGACCTGCAGGCAGAGAAGCATCGCATACTAGGTAGGATAAGAAAACAGAGCCCAGAGAATTCACAGGAAAATCTTTCAACCTACTCAGGGAAAACCAATGCAGGTGACTCTTTTCTCCTGACAGGAGGCCAGTTTGACCTGGGAAAATTCAGCTGGGGTCTATAATACCCAAGTAGACCCTTCCAAGGGTGGAGGGAAAAAAGCACCACACAGGCAGGGCAAGAAACAAGAAAGCAAGAACTGAAAAATTCCCTCTGTTAAACACAACCTAAGCTAGTGGTCCAGAAAAAGCTGAAATGAATGTCAAAGAACAGACAGACAACAAATTCATCCAGCAAGAAAATCCTAAAGGAAGTGAAAACAATCTCCAGAATAAATTAATTAGGGTAATTAAATGCCTAGCAAAAAATACCAAATCACACTAGGAAAATTGAAAGTATGACCCAATCAAAGGAACAAACCAACAATTCAAATGAGATACAGGAGCTGGAACAATTAATTCAGAATTTACGAAAAGATGTGGAAAACCTCATCAAAAATCAAATCAAAGCATTGCGGGAGAATATAAAAAAGGCAATAATTGAATAAAAAGAAGAAATGGAAAGTCTGAAAAACAAATCACAGAACTTATGGGAACGAAAGGCATAGCAGAAGAGATGAAAAAACAATGGAAACCTACAATGGTAGATTTCGAGAGGCAGAAGACACAATTAGTGAACTGGAGGACAGAACATCAGAAATTGGACAAGAAAAAGAAAATATAGGGAAAAATATGAGCAGGGACTCAGGCAAGTGAATGACAATGTGAAGTACACAAATATATGTGTTGTGGGTGTCCCAGGAGAAGAGAAGGGAAAAGGAGGAGAAAAATGCATGGAGAAAATTATCACTGAAAATTTCTGAACTCTTATGAAAGACTTAAAATTACAGATACAAGGAGTGCAGTGTACCCCAAAGAGAACAGATCCAAATAGACATACTTCAAGACACTTACTAATCAGAATGTCAGAGGTGAAAGACAGAGAATCTTGAAAGCAGCAAGACAAAAGCAATCCATCATGTGCAAAGAAAGGCCAATAAGACTGTGTAGATTTCTCACCAGAAACCATGGAGGCGAGAAGACAGTGGGATGATATATTTAAATTACTAAAAGAGAAAAACTGCTCACCAAGAATTCTATATCCAGCAAAACTGTCCTTCAAAAATGAGGGGGAAATTAAAACATTTTCAGACAAAAATCACTGAGAGAATTTGTGATCAAGAGACTGGCTCTGCAAGAAATATTACAAGGAGCACTAGAAGCAGATACAAAAAGACAGGAGAGAGAGGTGTAGAGAAGAGTGTAGAAATGAAGACTATCAGTAAAGGTAAAGAGAAGAAAAATTAGATATGACATATAAAATTCAAAAGGCAAAATGGTAGAAGAAAGTACTACCTGTACAGTAGTAACACTAAATGTTGACAGATTAAACTCCCCAATCAAAAGACATAGACTGGCAGAATGGATTAAAAAACAGGACCCATCTATATGCTGTCTACAGAAAACACATTTTAAATCCAAGAATAAACACAGCTTGAAAGTGAAAGGTTGGGAAATGATATTTCATGCAAATAACAATCAGAAAAGAGGAGTAGCTATACTAATATCAAACAAATTAGACTTCAAATGTAAAAGAGTTGAAAGAGACAAAGAAGGACAGTTTGTATTAATAAAAGGAACGATTCAACAAGAAGACATAACAATCATAAATATTTATGCACCAAGCCAGAATGCTCCGAAATACATGAGGCAAACACTGAAAAGAGAAATAGATACTTCTACCGTAACAGTTGGAGACTTCAATTCCACACGCTCATCAATGGACACAACATCTAGACAGAGGATCAATAAAGAAACAGAGTAATACAATAAATGAGCTAGATTTAACAGACATTTATAGAACGTTATACCTCACAACTGCAGGATACACCTTTTACTCAAGTGCTCATGGATCATTCTCAAGGACAGATCATATGCTGGGTCACAAAGAAAGTCTCAATAAATTTAAAGATTGAAATCATACAAAACACTTTCTCAGATCAAAAGGGAATGAAGTTGGAAACCAATAATAGGCAGAGTTCCAGAAAATTCACAAATATGTGGAGGCTCAACAACACACTCAAACAACCAAGCAAAAGAAATAATGATGATTACAGCAGAAATAAATGAAATTAAGAACATGAAAACAATTGAGAAAATCAACAAAACCAGAAGTTGGTTCTATGAGAAAATCAATAAGATTGATGGACCCTTGCAAGACTGCCAAAAAGAAGAAGAGAGAGGATGCAAATGAATAAGATCAGAAATGGAAGAGGAGACATAACCACTGATCCTGCAGAAATAAACGAAGTCATGACAGGATACTATGAACAACTTTATCCTAATAAATACGACAATGTAGATGAAATGGACAACTTTCTACATAGGCATGAACAACCAACTTTGACGCAAGAAGAAATAGATGATTTCAACAAACCAATTACAGGTAAAGAAATTGAATCAGTCATTAAGAAGCTCCCCCAAAAGAAAAGTCCAGGATCAGATGGCTTCACATGTGAATTCTACCAAACATTTCAGAAAGAATTAGTACAAATCCTGCTCAAACTCCTCAAAAAAACTGAAGAGGAGGGAAAGGTACCTAACTTATTCTATGAAGCCAACATCACCCTCATACCAAAACCAGGCAAAGATATTACCAAAAAAGAAAACTACAGACCAATCTCTAATGAATATAGATATAAAATCCTCAACAAAATTCTAGCAAATCAAATCCAACAACACATTAAAAGAATTATACATCATGACCAAGTAGGATTCATCCCAGGTATGCAAGGATAGTTCAACATAAGAAAACCAATTAATGTAATACACCATATCAACAAATCAAAGCAGAAAAACCACATGATCATCTCAATTGATGTAGAAAAGGCATTTGACAAAATTCAACATCCTTTCCTGTTGAAAACACTTCAAAGGATAGGAACAGAAGGGAACTTCATGTAAATGATAAAGGGAATACATGAAAAACGCACAGCTAAAATCATCCTCAATGGGGAAAAACTGAAAACTTTCCCCCCTAAGATCAGGAACAAGACACAGATGTCCACAATCACCACTGTTAGTCAACATTGTGTTGGAAGTTCTAGCCAGAGCAACTGGACAAGAAAAAGAAATACAAGGCATCAGAATTGGAAAGGAAGAAGTAAAACTCTCATGTTCACAGATGATATCATACTATATGTCGAAAAGCCCAAAAAATCCACAGCAAAATTACTAGAGCCAATGTGGCAGTTAGATTCATTCGTCAACTTGGCCAGGTGAAGGTACCTAGTTTTGTTGCTGCGGACATAAGCCAATGGTACTTGAACCTTATCTGTTGCTAAGTACATCTGCAGGCGGCTAGGGGCCTGCCTGCTCCAATGAATGACGCTTGACTTAATTGGCTGGTGCTAAATGAAAAAGCTCAACGCAGCACAGCCCAAGCAGCTCGGTATTCCTCATCTCAGCACTCACAGCTCAGCCCAGGCCTTGGGAGATGAAGAAAGGAATCACCCCGGGGAAAGATGTTGGAACCCAGAGGCCTGGAGAGAGGGCCAGCAGACACCATCCTGTGCCTTCCCACGTAAGAAAGAACCTCAGTGGAAGGTTACCTGCCTTTCCTCTGAAGAACTAACAAAATAAATCCCCTTTTATTAAAAGCCAATCCGTCTCTGCTGTGTTGCATTCCAGCAGCTAGCAAACTAGAACAGCTAATAAATGAGTACAGCAAAGTGGCAGGTTACAAGATCAACACTCAAAAATCTGTAGTGTTTGTATACACTAGTAATGAACAATCTGAGGGGGGAACTCAAGAAAAGAATTCTATTTACAATTGCAACCAAAAGAATAAAATATTTAGGAATAAATTTGACTAAAGAGACAAAGACCTATACAAGGAAAACTACAAGAAATTGCTAAAAGAAATCACAGAAGACCTAAATAGATGGAAGGGCATATACTGTGTTCATGGACTGGGAGACTAAATATAGTTAAGATATCAAGTCTACCTAAATTGATCTACAGATTCAATGGAATACCAAGCAAAATCCCAAAAACTTACCTTTCAGAAATAGAAAACCAATAACCAAATTTATCTGGAAGGGCAGGGTGCCCCGAATAGCTAAAAGCATCCTGAGAAAAAAAAGTGAAGTTGGAGGTCTCACGCTACCTGACTTTAAGGTGTATTATGAAACCACAGTGGTCAAAACAGTATGGTACTGGCATAAAGATAGATATACTGACCAATGGAATTGAACAGAGTGTTCAGATATAGACCCTCTCATCTATGGACAACTCATTTTTGATAAGGCAGTCAAACCAATTCACCTGGGACACAACAGTCTCTCCAATAAATGGTGCGAGAGAACTGGATATCCATATGCAAAAGAATGAAAGAGGACCCATATCGCACACACTATACAAAAATTAATGCAAAATGTATCAAAGACCTCAACAGTAGATCTAAAACCATAAAACTGTTAGAAGAAAATGTAGGGAAATATCTTATAAATCTTATACTAGGAGGCGGTTTCCTAGCCCTTACACGCAAAGCACAAGCATTGAATAAAGAAAGAAATAAATGGGAACTTCTCAAAATTAAACACTTTTGTGCAACAAAGAACTTCGTCAAGAAAGTAAAAAGACAGCCTACACAATGGGAAACAACATATCTGATAAAGGTCTAGTATACAGAATATATACAGAGACTGTTCAACTCAACAACAAAAAGACAGCCAACCCAATTACAAAACAGGCAAAAGAATTGAACAGACACTTCTCAGAAGAGGAAATAAAAATGGCCAAAAGGGACATAAAAAGATGCTCAACTTCCCTGGCTATTAGACAAATGCAAATCAAAACCACAATGAGATATCATCTTATATTCACCAGAATGGCCATTATCAATAAAACAGAAAATGACAAGTGCTGGAAAGGATGCGGAGAAAGAGGCAAACTTATCCACTGTTGGTGGGAATGTCAAATGGTACAACCGCTATGGAAGGCAGTTTGGTGGTTCCTCAAAAAGCTAAACATAGAATTGCCATACGACCCAGCAATACCATTCGTAGGTATCTACTCAGAGGACATAAGGGCAAGGACACAAACGGACATTTACACACCAATGTTTATAGCAGCATTATTTACAATTGCGAAGAGATGGAAACAGCCAAAATGTCCATCAACAGATGAGTGGCTAAAGAAACTGTGGTATATACATACGATGGAATATTATGCAGCTGTAAGACAGAATAAAGTTATGAAGTATGTAACAACATGGATGGACCTTAAGGACATTATGCTGAGTGAGATTAGCCAGAAACAAAAGGACAAATACTGTATGGTCTCATTGATATGAACTGACATTACTGAATAAACTTGGAGAATTTCATTGATAACAGAGACCATCACGAAATAGAAATAGGCTAAGATAATGGGTAACTGGAGCTGAAGGGATACAGATTGTGCAACAGGACTGAATATAAAAACTCAGAAATGGACAGCACAATACTACCTAACTGTAATACAATTATGTTAAAACACTGAATGAAGCTGAATGTGAGAATGATAGAGGGTGGAGGGCTAGAGGCACAAATGAAATCAGAAAGAAAGATAGACGATAAAGACTGAGATGGTATAATCTAGGAATGCCTAGAGTGTATAATGATAGTGACTAAATGTACAAATTTTAAAAATGTTTTTGCATGAGGAAGAACATAGGAATGTCATTACTGCAGGGTGCTGAAAACAGATGGTAATTAATATTTTAAAATTTTAACTTATGCGTGAGACTTAAGCAAAAAATGTTTATTCGGTACAAAATTTATATTTTGACTAGTGCATTTCCTAATATAACTTATGTGGACAGCTTAACTGAACACCATTAAGTACATGGAACCTTGAGTAGGACATGAGATTTTGTTGGTTTGTCCAGAGTGATGCCCCGATAAATCTCAGAGTGATTTGAACAGTGAATAAAAAAGTATTTGCAAAGTCCCCTTCAGGGAATGGTGAGAAAGGGGGAAAATTCAACTTCCCCAAGTTGAATTCTTGATATTCTCACAACCAGTGGAGACAACCAAAGCTATAGGCTGAGCCTCCAATCTTGGGGGTTGTTCATATGAAACTTAACTGCACAAAGGTCAAGTCTACTTAAAATTAGGCCTAAGAGTCACCCCCAAGAGAACATCTTCTGTTGCTCAGATATGGCCTCTCTCTCCAGTCAACACAACAAGTAAACTCACAACCCTACCCCTGACTACATGGGACATGATTCCCAGGGGTGTGGACGTTCATGGCAACGTGGGATAGAAACCCTAGAATGAGCTGAGACTCAGCATCAAGGGATTGAGAAGACCTTCTCAACCAAAAGGGAGAAGAGAGAAATGAGGCAAAATAAAGTGTCGATGGCTGAGAGGTTCCAGAGTCGAGAGGTTATCCTGGAGGTTATTCTTACACATTAAATAGATATCATCTTGTTAATCAAGATGTAATGGAGAAGCTGGAGGGAATTGCGTGAAAATGTAGAGCTGTATTCCAGTAGCCATGTTTCTTGAACATGATTGTATAATGATATAGCTTTCACTATGTGATTGTGTGATTGTGAAAACCTGTGTCTGATGCTCCTTCTATCTACCTGGTCAACAGTCGAGTAGAATTTATGGAATAAAAATAAATGATGGGGGAACGAATGTTAAAATAAATTTAGATTGAATTGCTAGTGATCAATGAAGGGGAGGGGTATGGGGTATGGTATGTATGAATTTTTTTCTGTTTCCTTTTTATTTCTTTTTCTGAATAGACGCAAATGTTCCAAGAAATGATCACGATGATGAATATGCAACTATGTGATGATATTGTGAATTACTGATTATATATGTAGAATGGAACAATCAAAAGTTAAGAATGTTTGTGTGTGTTTGGTGTTTATCTGTATTTTAAAAAAAATTCCAAAATTAATGAAAAAGAAGAGGCAATCCAACCCCACTCATATTAAAGGTTAGCAATCCGCAGCTCAGAATGTTCACATAATTTCTCCAGGTCCTTAAAAAAGCAATACTACTTTTATTTTTTAGAAATGAAAAACAGATTGAAAGAAGTGATTATAGGCTTAAGGGAAAGAAATAAAGAACTCTTTATTAAAATCAGTTAAGATGCTGAATTTTCTATATTTATACCTGGAAATCATCAACAAGCTCAGGGAAAAGGTGTTCATACATTTTTAGTTCTTCTATGGTTCGTCCTGGTTCTTGTTGGGGTTTTAGCTTGTTAATATCCGTTTCAATATCATCATTCTGAAATAATAAAAATAGAATGTCACCAGTTAAAAAAAAATCATTAAAAATTACAGAGATACATTTTAGATTTAAATTTTCCAAATGATTAATTACAGGCCTTTAGAGTTATAGAATACTTACAGTGAATAAAAGATTGTATTAACTTTATCTTAAATTCAAATTTCCTTATTATTTTGGGGTTGTTATTGTTTGGTTTTGCCAATAGTTATCCTGATATAGCATAGTATTTGGTATCTTCAAGACAGAAGAACCACATTATGAAGATCAAGACTAAAGCGTGGTCTTCCCAATCTCCCTACCCCCACGTTAATTACTGTATTACTGTGTAATTATTACATGAATATATGACTTTATATATCCTTTATTTATGCATTGATGAGCAATAATATATATTTTTCTTGATTTCCAATAAACAGACAATCGCTTCTAAAATAATATACAGAGGTATTTTTTTCTAAACATACTACTTCAATATTTTTCAGTGAAAATATTGGTCTTACAGGGTGGCTCTCAAGTTTTTTTTTTTTTAAGGATTTTACTTGTAAAACAGGCATTCTGAGAAAGAAAACTACAGTACTTCGAAACTCAACAAGAGGAAATTCTGTGGTGTGTCTGGTTTTGGGAAAAACAAAGCTGGAAAACTACTACACAAACTCAAGAGAAAGAAACAAAACAACCAGCTACCACTCCTTAGAGTTATTCTCAACTTAGGGAGGGAAAAAAGAATGCATTGAAGCTTATATACTGATAAGTCTTGGATCCCTAGAGATGAGTGTTCTAGAACCTCCAAGTGTCTATAAACACTCCAGAGTCTGGGAAATCTGGGGCAAAGGGAATGGTATCACCATGGTGAGGAAAAAATATTCTTTAAGTCAACAACCATAATAAAATGCAAAGATTATACCCATAACAACAAAGCACTTCACCTTAAACAACAAAGTGATGGGATTCAGATAAAAAGAATAAGTAAGGAAATATCCAAATGTAAGAAGCATTAAGAATAAGAGGCACACAACTATAAAGAAGAAAAAGATAATACAGCTCAGCAGTCTCAAAGAACCAGCAATTCTAAAGCCCTTGAAGGAAAATAATATTTTAGTATAGTAAAGTGGTAAAGAGACTAGATATTTAAATCAGACTATTTTGTTTTGATTCCTAGCTTTACACACTTAATAGCTAAACCGATAACCTCTCTGTGCCTCAGTTTTCTCTTCTGTAAAGCAGGCATATTAATACTACGTACCCCATAGGACTGCTCTGAGGATTAAATGATTACTGTAAGTAAGAAGCGTGGCCTAATGTAAGGTAAGTGCTCAATAAATACAAACTATTGTTTTTTCTTATTAGAATTATAACTGCTGTGCTGAGGACAAGTAGGGGAAATGTGAATAATCATTGATACTCCAATGAACAACGCAAGCCAAAAACTCTATTTTTCAAAGATGTCAATGTCACAAAAGACAAAGAAAGCTATGGAAATGTTCCTGATTAAAGGAGATTAAAAAGCAAGATAATGAAATGCCTGATGCTAGATTCTATATGAGCAAGAGAAAAAAACTCATAAAAAAAACATTGTTGGGGGGCCACGGTGGCTCAGCAGGCAGAGTTGTCACCTGACATGCTGGAGACCCGGGTTTGATTCCCAGTGCCTGCCCATGCGAAAAAGCAAAACAAAACAAAAACATTGTTAGATCAACTGACAAAACTGAAACAGGAATAACAGATTAGAGAAAACTATTATGTTACTGTAAAATTGATAACTTCAAAATGGTTATCTGAGAGATTATCACTCTTGCACTGATATATTTAGGGGTAAAGGACCATAAAAAGATTTTTGCAACTTACCTTCAAATGGCATTTAAAAAAAAAAGTCTGCATTCACCCCCTCCACACACACTCACATCTTCCAACCAACAAAATCAGAGCCATTGTTATACTTCCTACTGAACCCTATTTCCCCACCAATCTCTCTGCCTTTACATCTGCAGTCATCACAACATATTTTTAATGAGAACCTGAGCCATGAAAAACAGAATAAATTATATTCAGCCTACTTTGTTTTTAATACGTATAGAAGCATACAGCATACATTAGAAAGGATTCTCTCAAAATACAGTATTTTAACACTACAGACTTAGTATTAACCTGGGAAACGTTGCTACTGCCAAACTTAGCCCAAAGAACCTAACCAGTAGTTTTGAATATAGCTCCTATTATCTAAGGAGCACTTTACATACTGAACTAAAATTGTTTCTGTCTTGGATCCTACCAGTTCATTAATTTGTATCATGTTCAAAACCACACATGCAGTTTTTAATAGTTATTCCGCTCCTGGTGGGGACAAGCATATTTCATTGCTGTGACCATCTGCTTACTTGATAATTTCACCAAAGTTTGTCCTGATGATCACATCTGGAAGTATTGAAAATGTTTCTATATCTGCTAAGACAAAAATCGCCTTCCAATATCTTAGATTCTATCTTCAGAGAGAATCAGATATTGATTGTATGGCATTATTAGTATGGAATTCTGAGACAAAAAGTCCCAAGAATACAAGAGTCAAATTAACCACCCCACCCCAAAATATCAAAAAAGCTAAATAGTTGGCAAACGAAGGAGACCAGCAGCCATTTTTATAGAGAGCTAAAAAGGTCCTCCCTACCAGTGAATAAAGCAAAATTATCAGATTTTTAGACTTCCAGAGACACAATACAATTCTGGAAACTCATCTGCTTCCTTTACCTAACAGTTAACATGACAATAATTTTCTTTTTCCAATTTAATCAACACTTCTATTTTTCTGGTTCAATAAACTGAAATCTAATCATTATGTAAACAACAAATTCTCACAAAAACACATCAGTTATACACTATTTCCCTACTATTTTTGTATCCCCAAAAGATTGCTGAAGAGAGATAATGTGTTTTAGATTAAACTGCTTGAGATTAATAATCTCAAACTACTTTATTTGAAATACTTTCAAAATGTAAGTCAAAACAGACAAAATCTTCCTAGTCTGAGAAAGAAAAAATAAGTTACTTTAAGAGCCAGTGGCTTTGAAGAAACATTATTTGTTCTTTCAATAAGTTAATATTCATAGCCATCACAATAAAAAACTGTGGGCAAAAAAATTCATCTACCATTAGCTATCTCCCTTTCTTCAATCTTTGTTTAGAATTGTAGCATATAAAATTTACAAAGCTATCTAATGACAGAAATTTACACTAACCTTAAAATTTTGATCTAGGTCATCTTCATTTTCGGTTTCATTTTCAGCTTCTAAATCAATATCATCGTTGTCATCACTTTCATCTACTACGTCATCCACTGTGACACAAAATATGCTATAAGTAAGTAGGCCAGAGGTAAGCATTCTATAGCATGCACTTCAAAAAGCAGAATGTTATATATATATGATGCTTTTTCAATCACCAAAGGAAAAAATAATGAGATTTCTTATTAAAAACATCTCGAGGGCTGTCCCAAATCAACATTTAAAAACCCGAGATAATATGTGAAAGTGCTTTTAAAATTTGGAAAGCAATGCAAAACTGAATAGGTTTTTACTAATGTTCTCAGTTTAAAAGCTTAATAATGTCTCATGTTACAAGAGCCTGCATGAAACATCCTATTTACTTTTTACGTTAAATTTCACTAACTTACCTCATCCCTTTATATGCACCTCTATTTTCTTGTTTCAATGACTACCATGTGCCATGTACTATGCTATTTGCTGAGAATTTTTAAAATGATGTGTAAATATAATCACTGCCCTCACAGAACTCATGAGATTAAAAAGCAGAGATAAACAAGTAATTATAATACAGAAGATACATTTTAAAATGCTAAAAAAAAAAAAGGATAAAATATAATCTTCCTCTTCAAAAGAAGATCTTAAAAAAAAATGCTATGGGAAAACCAAAGATGGAACAACTAATTGCAAAAGGGCCAAGAGTTTATCAATCATTACAGTGATCACAGAACAGGTAATATTTAAGCAGTACTGTGAAGAAAGTATATCAGATCTTTCTATGCTTATAAGAAAGGGTGAGAGTGGCTTTTACAAAGAAGAAACTAAAATGCTAAGATAAGGATGTAAGTGGTATCTTCGGAAAATAACAAGAAGTAAAATATGACTAGGATGCAGTATATACTTGGAAAAGTACCAAGAGAGGAAAATAAGAATGAGAAAATGAAGGGGGTGATATAATAGATCTGGTAGTTTATCTTTTTTAATCTATAGAAGATAAACACAAACAATTTTAAAGAGGAGAGTAGCTTAATCATACATATATTCTCAAAACATCACTCTGGCCCGTGTGAGTGGGAGAGAATGGATGGAGACCAATTAATAGGGCAAAAAACAGTAAGTGTCTGGCCCAGTACAGCAGTAATGGGAATGAAAAAAGAGTATACATTAGAGAAAAACTCAGGAAGTAGAAAGTAAAAGGACACGGGACCATAGATGTGTGGAAGCCAAGGGAAAAGAGTACCTTGAGACTTCACATATAACTGAGTACAGTATTTTAACCATTCTATTTCTGGTTTACTTAAGAGATTTCATTTGGAGCTGATAATGATTTTTATGAAATCTCTTCAAGGCATTTACTGATATAATCATTTGGTTTTCTTCTTTTTATCTGCTGATAATAACTATACTATACTTAAAATCCTAACAGCACACTGAACTTACTATCTTAAAAACAATCTTTAGTTGGTCAAGGTGTCCTATACTTGAAAAATACTGCTAAATTCAATTTGTTAATGTCTTATTTAGGGTTTTTACATTTATTTTGATGAGTGACATTGGTCTGTAGATTGTTCCAAAATATTCTTACCATGTTTTGTTCTCCAGCATCATGCTAATTTCTAAACTAGTCTCTATGCTCTGGAAAATAAAGTGTAGAAAAATATCCTGAAAGCTGAGAGGAGTAATCTATAAAGTCATCAGCATTTGGTGAAGGCAACCTGATTGCATATTCAGGTTCAAGTTTTCCAATATTTAAATCCATTTAATAATTTATACTTTCCTAAAATATTGTCTATTTCAATCATGTTTTCAAAAGTATGTAACATCCATTTAGATTGATTTAACTTCCTCTATTTAAGTTTCCAAGAACCTAAAAGTAAACTAACATCACCCACTAACACTATTTCTATCAAAAGATGTAAGGATGATTTTCACTGACTATAAGGGAAATGCAGATCAAGACTACAACGAGATACCACCTGACACCTATAAGAATGGATGCTATTAAACAAACAGGAAACTATAAATGCTGGAGAGGATGTGGAGAAACTGGGACAATTATACGCTGCTGGTGGGAATGTATAATGGTGTACCCACTATGGAAGACCGTTTGGCAGTTCCTTAGGAAACTAAATATCAAGTTGTCCTATGACCCAGCAATAGCACTACTTGGTATATACCTAGAAGAGCTGAAAGCAATGACACAAACAGACATTTGCACACCGATGTTCATAGCAGCATTACTCACAATTGCCAAAAGATGGAAACAAACCAAATGCCCATCAACAGACGAGTGGATCAACAAAATGTGGTATATACATACGATGGAATATTATGCAGCAGTAAGACAAAATAATGTCCTAAAGCATATGACGAGATGGATAAGCCTTGAGGACATAATGCTGAGTGAAATTAGCCAGACACAAAAAGACAAATACTGTATGATTCCACTTTCATGACCAGCATAAAAGTATAATCAGAGGCTTATAATACAGAATATAGGGGACTTAGAGTTACATAGAAGCTAGAGATAGGTGAGCCATTAGGTAATGAGGTTGACCCACAATGTAAGGGGATAGGAGTGAAGGTGACTCTCTGGTGGTTTAGGAGTGATATCACCACACTGAAGATGAACAGGACTGAAACGGGTTGTATAGACCTAC
>PVIY010055851.1:0-13553 GCA_004026745.1 Myrmecophaga tridactyla | reverse complement strand
TGAGCTTTCTGAGAAAACCACCAAACATCTTCCACAGTGGCTGTACTATTTTACATTCCTGTCAGTGGTGAAGAACTGTTCCTATTTCTCCACATCCTCTGTGACACTTGTGGTTTCTTATATAATAGTTGTTATTCTAGTAGGTGTGAAATAATGCTTCATGGTTTTAGTTTGCAGTTTCCTAATAGCTAGTAGAGATCACTATCTTTTCATAAGTTGTTTAGCAATCTATATTTCTTCCTTGGAAACATGTCTATTTATGTTTTGCCAATTTTTTAATCAGGTTGTTACCTTTTCTGAATTCTAATATTTCTTTATATATTCTGAATATCAAACTTATGAGATATGTGGTTTCAAATATTTTCTTCTATTGAGTCAGTTACCTTTTCACCAATTTGACAACGTCCTTTAAACACAGAAGTAAGTATTCAATTTTGAGGATGTCCCACTTTTCCAGTTTTCCTTTAGTTGTTTGTGCTTTGGGTGTAATTTTGAAGAAACAATCTCTTTTCACTGGATATTGAAGATGTTTCCCTGTGTTTTCTTCAAGGACTTTTATCAAACTGACTGACATTTAGGTCTTTGATCATTTTAAATTAATTTTTACATAAGATGTGAGATTGGGCTCCTTTTTCCTTCTTTTGGATATGGAGAAATAGTTTTCCTAGCAGCATTTACTGGAAAGAGAGCTCTGTCCTAATTGAGTTTGTTTAGGAGTCTTGTCAAAAATCATTTGGCCATAGATCTGAGGGTCTATTTCTGAGCCCATGCTTCAATTTCATTGATCCATTTGTCTGATTTTGTGACAGTATCATGCTTTCTTAACCACTATGGCTTTATAATATGCTTTAAAGGTAGGAAGCCATGAGTTCTCCCACTTCATTATTCTTTTTCAAGGTATTCTTGACTATTCAACGCCAATTACTCTTCCAAATAAATTTAATAGTGAACTTTTCCATCTTTACAAATTAAGCTGTTGAAGCTTTGAATGGTATTGCATTGAATCTGTAGACCATTTTGGGTAAAATTGATACCTCAATGACATTTAGCCTCGAAATCCTTGAAGATGAGAAGTCTTTCCATTTATTTAGGTCTCCTATGATTTCTTTTAACAATGCTTTGTAGTTTTCTGTGTACAGGTCTTTACATTCTTGGCAAAGTTTATTCCAAGATGTTTTATTCTTGTTGTTGCTGTTGTAAATGGATTTTTTTTCTTGCTTCCCTGCTCAGATTAATTCTTACAAGTGTATAGAAACCCTATTGATTTTTGTGAATTGGTCTTGTCTCCTGCCAATTTGTTGAACTCAAATATTAGCTTAAGCAGCTTTGTTGCAGTTTTCTGTATATAATAACATTTTATGTCAAAATAGTGACAGTTTGACTTCCTATCTGATTTGATGTTTTTTATTTCTTTTTCTTGCCAAATTGCTTTAGATAAAGCTTCTAATACAATGATGAATAACAGTGCTGACATTAATCATTCATGATTTGTTGCCATTCTTTGAGGGAAATTTTTTAGTCTCTCACTGTTGAGTATGTGAGTTGTGCGTTTCCATATATACCCTTTTTCATGTTGAAGAAACTTTCTTTGATTCTTTCCTTCCAAAGTGTTTTTATGAATAAATGATGTGGGAATTTGTCAAATGCCTTTCTGCATCAGTCTGGATGATCATGTGGATTTTCCCCATTGATTTTTTTATGTGGAGTATTATATTAGTTTAATTTTTGTGTGTTGAAGCTTAATTCCAAACCTGGAATAAAACCCAGTAGGTCACAGTGTGTAACTTTTTCAATGTTCTGTTGCATTTGATTTGCAAATATTGTTGAAGTTTCTGCATCTATATTCAGTACAGAAATTAGTTTTCCAGTTTTTCAGTTAGGTCTTTTGTTTGAACAATTTCTTACTTTTTTAATGTAGGTTTTAACGGTTATAAATATTCCTGCCTTCACTGCCTTTGTTGAATCCCATAAGCTTTGATATGTTGTGTTCTCATTTTTATCTGCCTCACAATATTTATTGATTTCTCTTGTTAGTTGTTCTTTGGTTCACTGATTATTTAAGATCATGTTGCCTAACCTCTAGATATTTGTAAAATTTCCAGTTCTCCATTTGTTATTGATTTCCAGCTTCATTCCCTTTTGATCATAAATATCTGTCAATAATTTATATTTTTTAAATTTATGACGAATAGTTTTGTGCCCCAGAATGTGGCAAATCCTGGGGAATGTTCAATGAGCATTCAAGAAGTATGTATATCCTGTAGTTTGGGGTTACAATATTTTATATATGTCTGTTAGATTTAGTTCTTTCATCATATATTTTAGGTTTTCTGTGTCCTTATTGATCATCTGTGTAGATGTTCTCTTTATTGGAGAGATAAATGTGTCAAAATCTCCCACTATTTTTGTAGAGATGTCTATTTTTCCCTTCAGTTTGGCCAGTGTTTGCCTCATGTATTTTGAGGGACCTTGATTAGGTACATAAATATTTATGATTATTTCCTCTTGGTGAATTTTCTCTTTTATTAATTTATGGTATCCTTTTTGTTTCATAAAAAATTTGCATTCAAAGTCTATATAGCTTCCTAAGATATTATTTGCATGGAATATCATTTTTATTCCTTTCATTTTCAACCAACTTGTATCTTTGCGTCAAAAATGAGTCTCGTAAACAAAATATACTTGGATCACATTTTTTACTCATTATGCTAATGTGTCTTTTGATTCAAGAGTTCAATTGATTAACATTCAGTGTTACTACTGTAAAACACATTACTTTGATTGCTTATTACTTTGGGTTTTATTTGTCCAGATCTATTATTTTCTCTCTTGTTATCCTTTTAGTTGTGCTTATTAATATCCATAATTTCTATATTCTCCTCAAAGCCTCTCTCTCCTGTCATTTTTTTCAACTGGCAGAACCTCTTTTAGTATTTCTTTCAAAGCAGGTATCTTCTTAACAAACTCTCTCAGCTTTAGTTCATCTGTGAATATTTTAAGCTGTACTTCACTTTTGAAAGGCAGTTTTGCTGGATTAACAATTCTTGGTTGGCATTTTCTCTTTTTCAGTATCTTAAAGGTGTCATTCCACTTCCTTCTAACCTCAATGTTGTTTGATGAGAAGTCAACACTTAGCCTTATATGGCTTCGCTTGTATGTGCTGAATTGATTTTCTCTTGATGCTTTCGGGTTTCTTTCCTTCTCTTCAGCATTTGACAGTGATTAGTGTGTGTCTTGGAATGGGTCTATTTGGATTTCTTCTAATTTGGAGTATGTTGGGCTTCTGTGATTTGCATATTCTTGTCTTTTATAATGGTTGGGAAATTTTCAGCCATTTTTATTATTATATACTAAATTATATTAATAACTATATAACAATATAATAATTATACTATTATTTCAAATAATCTTTCTGGCCCTTTACCCTTCTCTTCTCATTCTGGGACACCTATAATGCCTATATGTGTGCATTTGCATTGTTGCTCATTATCCTGAGACCTAGCTCAAAATTTTTATTCTGTTCCTTTTTATGTTTGAGTTCAGTTGTTCTGTCCTCTAGTGTGCTGATACTTTCTTCAGCCTGTTCAAATTTGCTATTGTGTGTTTCTAATATATTTATAATTTAATCTACAGTAATTTTCATTCCCCAAGATCTGCTATTTTTCTGTATATTCTTTCAAATTCTTCTTTATACTCTCCTAGTGTCTTCTTAATATCCTTTCTGTCTTAAACTATCTCATTAAAATTATTTAGGAGATTTTTTGGAGCATCTTTGTTTAGTTTTTCCAAATTCTGTATCTTTTCTTCCTTATTTTGGTCATTTGGATTAGTCATACTGTCATGGTCAGGTTCATGTGTCAACTTGGCCACATGGTGGTACCTGTTTGTCTGGTTGGGCAAGTGCTGGCCTGTCTGTTGCTATGAGGACGTTTTGTAGAATTAAATCATGATCAGGTCAGCTGCATCCACAGTTGATTTCATTTGTAATCAGCCAAGGGGAGTGTCTTCTGCAATGAGTGATGTTTAAACTAATCATTGGAAACCTTTTAAAGAGGATTCAGAAGAGAAAGGCTCTCTTGCCTCTCCTGTGGAGTTCATCCAGACCCTCCATCAGCATCGTCAGCTTCACAGCCTGCCCTACAGATTTTGGACTCTATGTTCCCATGGTTATGTGAGACACTTTTATAAATTTTATTTTTATTAATATTTTCTGTTGATTCTGTTTCTCTAGAGAAATACACATACCTTCTAACTAATACACATACCTTCTAATTTCTTAATGTGCCTTTCCATTTTGTGCTTTTTCTTGGGCATCTGATTATTTTGATAAGATTATTTTGAAAGTGAGTTTCCCCTTGTATAAGATCTTTTTTGTTGATTGGGTTTATGTTTAAAGTTTCCTTTGCCACTTGCTTCACCAGTATTTCACAGCCAAACCAGGGATGTGGTCCCATTCAGAGTGTGCAGACCTGTCCCAAAGGACCTGAGAGTAAGGATCATTAGGCAGCATCTTGGACTGCACTTACCAGCTTTCCCAGCAGAAAGCAGATTACCCATAGCCCAATGAAGATGTTATTGTTTTTTATCCCTCTGACCCCTTTGTTTCATGACAGGTGTGGATAATCACCCCATGGTGTTGAGGACCTGTCCAGAAAGAACTGAAGCTGAGGTTCTGTGCTGTATTATTTCAGTGGCTAACAGTTGGGTCAGAGCTGTGCCAAATACCCTTCTCTTCCCAAAGAGAGGGACTCTCTTTCTCTCCCAAACCAATGCAGCCCATCAGAAAAGAACTAGGTCTGTCTATGACTGCCAGCCTCAGGTGTTGGAGATAAGTGCCTGGTGCTGCAGTGAGCTCAGTCACTCAGTGCACCTTTTCTGTTTGCAGCAAGTTCCCTGAACTCCTGCATGGAAGGGTTCAAGGCTGCAGGACCCAGAGGTTTACCCTCTCTGGCCAGCAGTTGGAAAAGGGCTATGCCACATTTAACCAGCCAGTGAAACCTAAATTGGCCCACAGACTACAGCCCTGGAGGTGGAAGAGGAGTGACAGATTCCACAGTTGAATTCACTCACCCCAATATTTTGGTCACAGTTTCTCCATCTATTTTTCTTTTTGTCTAGCTCTTTCTTATATTTTTCAATGGTCCTTTGCTGGACATCTGAAGTCCCAGAACCACTGCATTAAATAGTTCTAGTCTGTTCTCTAGGTATTTTTGTGGGAGTTTTGCTTGTTCTTATTCCACCATCCTCTGAGAAATTCTCTCTTAGTTTACTTATCTTATTATTGCACTTAAGTTTCAAGTGTATCACATTATCACCATTTTATGTTAAAATTTTATGCCCTTAATCATAAAGTTTGTGGTGACAAGGCTATAACAATTGTTGGCTTACATATGATGGTAGATTTAGTTACTTCTCAAAGTGTTAGAGTAATGCAGTCACCCACCAATCCAAAGCATCTTCTGAGAAAAGGTCTAATAGAGCACAATTTGGTCGAAAAAACAATATAGATAGAGAAGTGTAAAGTACTTTTTCTTTAACTGCATGGCAATTTAGACATAAACCCAATTCTGGTTGGGTAAGAGTTCAGATATTTAAGATGTAAGAAATTAAGGAATTCATTCCTTTTAGACCATGTCCTGTATGTGGAACAGTAGGGAATGATGTGGTTGTGGGGTGGGCATTGCCCAGAAACTCAGGTGGATGAGGAGACAGGAGGTGCTCATTCAGTCTCATCAGGCTCAAAGGACCAAGTATTCCCTGATAGCACATGGGGTTGTGTTGTTCTGAATGTCTGGAACTATGCTTGGTGCTCATATGTTCCAGAGGTAAATGAATTTTCAGTTTGTTATCACAGAATCTTGTCTGAAGATCATGCATTATATTGCACAGTCTTCCACAAAAATCTGCATAATTCTATTCAATACAAAGCATAGGTATTCTCAATGAATATTAAGTGACACTTGATTTTCATTGCCTATTGCATACATATGCATTACTTTTGAAACTTTGCAACAACCTGGGAATTCCTCTCTTAAAAGACTAACAAAGTGTGGATATCATCACTTAATACTTTTACCATAGAAAATAATGGAGAATCCATAGAAAGTTGAATATTTTACAGAGTTTTGAAATTTTATGTTTAGGAAATAGTTTAGTAGAGAGGATTAAAAATAAGGCTATAGTCAGTGGTTTAGATTAATGTCATCTTCTCTCTTGTTCTGTGATATGCCCTGTATGATATGCAATGCATCAAATGAAACATCTTTTAAATTATTTATAGGTTCTTTTGGTCTTAAATGAGTGGATGATTGATTTACTAAGGGTGAGTTTTTTAAATGTTTTGTGAAATATACCATATATGCAGAGGAGTGATAGGTTTTTAAGTATATTTTAAAAAGTAGTTATAGAATAGTGGGACATGACATCCAGCAGTGAAAGTCTCCCTAGTGGCGTGGGAGATGACTCCTAGGGATAGGTCCAGCCCTGGCACTGTTGGATCAGCAATTCCATCTTGACCAAAATGTGGAAAAGAAGTATAACTAATAAACTATCAGTGGATGAAAGAGTTCAAATAACCTCAAGAGGCTACTCTGGAAGTCACTCCTATGCAAGCTTCTGTTAGACACTGTTACCAATCATAACTTGCCAAACCCCAACCAAAACCATTCCAGCCAATCCTAAAGAACACCTAGTGCAATATACAAGATTCTACAAAGGTTCCATGCACTAGGGTAACTTTTCAGAAACCTACAACCTCACAATGGGTCCTTGGACCAGATAAGTCCTGAAAACTAGAGTGCCAAGCCTCTCCAGAACATCAGCTAGTTCCATCTCCCTACCCCATATTATTGACAGTCCCTTCCAACATGAAAAAGTTAGAGTGGCCATAGCTCAAATACCCCTAAATGTGAGGATAGAAAGATCAAAGGTGATGGTGGAATTATACAGAGAAGGCTGGGTTTAACAAATGAAAATGACTGCTGAATCATTACATTGATATTTCTTTTAGTCTCCAGTATCTGAGAGCAACTAGAAGTAAAAACCTAAAATTGTGGAATGGTAACCCAGACCAAACTCTGAAATCTGTTCTCCAATTAATTGTTGTGCTGTGCTTTGAAGTTTATTGCTTTTTTGTGTATATATTGTTTTTCACACAAAAAGTCAATTGTGATGATAAAAAAATATGTATTCTTTCTAGTCTCCTATATTTTGGAGCAGCTAGAAAGAAAAATCTGAGACGATGGTATCATAGCCCATGACAAACTCTGGGATCTGTCCTGTAACAACTTGTTGAAGAATGTTTTAAAAACTATTGCTTTTTTTCCCCATGCTCTGTATATACGTTATATTATAAAATAAAAAAGTTAAAAATGACAAAAGTACTTATAGAACAAACTTCAATGTATTGCAAAGTACCACAATTTCAGGTATTTGCTTCTGGCTCCTCTCATACACTGAAGACTAAAAATAAATATCAGTATAATGATTTAGTAGTCATACTCATTTGTTAATTCCTATCTTCTCTGCTACAACTCCTCTCTCTCATTTCAGCCTTCTCTCAGTCTTTAGGGATATTTGGTCAAGGACCATTCTGAGTTCTTCATGTTGAAAAGGGGTGTTGACATAATGGGTAGGAGGATGCAACTTGTTGATATTGTTGGAGACACTGTTAACTCTGGGTTGCAACTGCTTAATATTCTTGGAGAAACTGTTAACTCTGAGTTTCAGTACTTGTCTGGCATAGGAACAATCTGTAGGCTTTAGATTTCTGACAAATAAATTGAATGAAACTATTATAGAGTCTCAGATAGAGCCCTGGGTATTCTTTAGGGTTTTCAGGAATGGTGTTGGTTGGGGCTGGGAATAGCGTGGCAATTTGCCAAATGTGGCTGAATCTTGAGTAAGAGTAATCTCCAGAATGGTCTTTCAATTTTATTTGAAATCTCTTATCTACTGAAACTTTATTTTGTTTCACCTCTTTTGCCCCTTTTGGTCAAGAAGTCATTGTCAATCACATGATTGCAGAGCCAGACTTGTCCCTGGGAGTCATAAAGACATAGTGCTAAATTCACATAGTATCAGAGTGAAGAAATATTGCAGTTGGAAACTTTTCACAAGCACATGGTGACTGTAGTGTATAAGGTAATAATTAAATAGAGGAATTTTAATGGAAGTGCAATGAGCATGGACTGGTTTTCAGAACAGCTCATGTGAGATTTTAAGGGTTTATTAAATATCAGTTTTTACAAGGAATCATATACATGCATGTGTATATACATTTATATATATATAATATATATATAATATCAGTATTCACTGAATGCACACTTAAATGCATATCTTTTATACTGACCTCCATCTTTACTGTGTGTATTGTCACCAGGATGATAATACGTCAATCTCTACAGCCTCTGTTTTCAACCACTGCCTGGGAAATAGTAGTTTTTTCCACTCCTGAGGTAGAGAGAAGATATGGAGTTTTAATCTATCTTTGCAGTAAATCATACAAATTATCTGATATTTCATCTCTGCAGTGGCTTCTTTTCCCCTGTTTTTCTTTGTGGGTATAAATTGTCTATTAATTTAAGTCACATTTAATTGTTTGGGGGGGAAAGTAGACAGAAATATTTTAAATGTCACGGTAATCAAAAGTAAGTTTTGCTTCATCCCGTTGGCATTTTTCTTGTCTAATGTACACAAGACAATAGTATAATAAAATGATATACAGACTTGGCAGTGCAACGGTAGCTCAGTGCTAGAATTCTTGCTTGCCATGCCAGAGGCCCAGGTCCATTTCCCAGAACCTGCTCATGCCTAAAAAAGGAAAGAAAAAATGATATGCAAACCTGCTCATCTAGACATGAAAATGATAATGCAAATATCATAGCACCCATGTTAGCTGTCCAAATAGACAGGTTAATTTTCATAATTTGTAATAAATAAAGTATAGGAGACTATTGTTTTCATGCAGTGAATTTCAGACAGAATGCACATACTGTGAATTTTGATAAAGAAGAAAGAAAAATATGCAACTTTTTGCTTCTCAAGTCATTGGTAAAATTGCTGCTTTCTTTTGAAGATTTCAAAAAAAATTTTTGAAAAGATTTAAAAAAAAAAACCAAGCTTCTCAGTAGTTACAGCAACCTCCTTCTCCAAAATTCAAGGTGAAAGATGTTACTATAGAATTGAATTAAAAGCAATACACAGAAAAGGATTCCATATTATTCAAAATAAAAGTGTGTGAGCATGACAGAAAAGCAGTACAATTCGACAGAACTTAAAATATAGACCTGCATAATATGAAAACAAATAGCAGTAGATAGTTTTACAAGAATATATTGCATAAATAATAGCGAAAGTAAAAAGGTTGAAGCTGTGAGATATCTACCAGAAAGGCTATCATCAGCCATCTAAAGAAAATTTTGAAGATTAAAGTGAATCCTCAAAATATGGGACTTTAGTTTTTATTTGTATTTTTTATATTTGTAAATAGAGAATTAAGGGAGATAGTCATATTGTGAAAAATAAAGCACCATCTGGATTAATATTAATTTTGATATCAGACTTGAATCATAGATCCTCTATTTCCTTGGGATTCAGATATCTCTCTCTGGAAAAAAAATTCAATATACATTTCCCATTTGCCATTTGACTGAAAACACTAAATGCATATATAAAATGAAAAATGGCTTACTAAAAGTAAAATATAGTAGATAAGGCCATCACCTTAAGTTTTGAACTATCTCCCATGGTGTGTTGATACATGCAATCTAATACAGAGAATGAATAATATTGATATGGCCAAGGAGTCTACAAGATTTTATTTATTTATACTAATGGGTTGGATAATAAAACAGATCTTGAGTGTAGATTTTGTTTGTTGCTTTTGTATGTTTTGTTAAAGATTGATAATGAGTGGTAGTGATTTCTAAGAAAACGTGTTGCCTACATCACATTAAAAACAGCTAGAATTCTATGAACACTGCTTAATGATGGAGTTTGTAAATAGGTCTATAATTTTAGGAAATCCAGCTCATTCATTATAGTAAAAACATGATATTTTTCCCAATGAAAATTCCTAATAAAAAGCTCTTCATGTGAAGGCCATGGTGGATCAGCAGGCAGAGTTCTCACCTGCCATGCCAGAGGCCGAGGTTCGATTCCCGGTGCCTGCCCATGCAAAAAAAAAAAGTTCTTCACTTACTTTTCTGTTTTAACTATTTAATTGTAAGAGCTGTAAATGAAGAAAAGCTGAGTATTTGTAAATTATATTTAATATTGAAAAAAGGTATATATTTTTGATGAGCTTTTCCTGTATTAACATTCCAGGAGCCATTCTCATGGCCTTGTTTCTTAGACCGTATATGATGGGACTCAAATTTGGGGGTACCAAAGGGCAGAACACAGAAATTACAAGATGAAAAAGAGAAAGGAACCTTGAAGTTGGCTTTAGATAAACAGTGAAGTCAGTGGAGAGAAATAATGCAACGACCACCAATTATGGAAGTCAAGTGGAGCACATTTTTGACTGGAATTTTTGGAAGGAATTTTATTGATTGTGGAGAAGATGTCAACATAGGAAATAGCAGTGAAAATACAAAAGCAGAACTTGAAAACCACACTGATGAGGAGAGGCCCAATTTCTTTCATTAAATATTCTGCACAAGTTTAGCTATTACCTGGGAGATGTTACAAAAGAATTGATGGACTATGCTGTACCCACAAGGGAATAAAGAGAAAGTACCAGGTGTGTGCATCATAGCAGACAGAGCCCCACTCACCCAAGCCACAGCAGCCATCCACACACATGCTCATGTCATAATGTGCAGAGGATGGCAGATGGCATCATAGTAGTCAAAGGACATTTCTGTGAGGAGGAAAGTTCTGCAGCCACTGAAAAAAGCACTAAAAATACTTGGGAAATGCAGCCAAAGAAGGAGATAGAGTTGCTATGGGTCAAGGAGTTGACAATGGATTTGGGGATTGTAACTGAAATAAGGCAGAGATCCAGGATGGATAAATTCTTCAGGAAGAAGTACAAGGGGGTGTTGAGCTGCTGGTGTAAAATTGTTATCATGATTATGAGGACATTCCCCTATTAAGGCACATGAGTAAGTAATTGAGAAGAACACTGAATGCAAAATGTATATATCTTGATTGGTAGGAAATTCAATGAGTGTAAAATATATCACAACTGGGAGATTTGTCATTACTGCATTCATAATCTATAAAACAATGGAGAAAGGAATAAAACATCTTCAATATCAAGTTTTTCAATGTGAAATCTATAATGGATATCTTCATTAGGTGATCTTTACAATGAATTAATCAAGCACAAAATTACTCTCAGGCAAAAACAATTTATTGATCATCAATCATTTTCTTTTTCATTTTATTTTATCAAACTAATTTTGATAAATTCATACAAACCTGACATTATAATAATGTTTTCCAAACATAGTCTGTTACAGAAGCTGAATGGCTGAATATTTTCTACTGTCTTTAGCCATAATTTCCAACTCTTTTGATAAATCCTAATTGGTTAACTCCAAATGCTACACTGTGCTGTAGATTGGCTGTCTCTACATTCTATCCCATGGCTAACATAACCTCTGCTTCTACACAGTTTCCAAGAGTTTAAACTGTGAAAAATTATCATAATACTGTACTGTCACTAACTTTGCTCATCTGCCTTGTAAAATATTTAGTTTTATTGCTATCTCAGTAATATCCAATTTAGAGCTGTTTCATTTGGAAATTTCAATAAGGGGTTTATCTAATGGTAGGTTTTTTTTCTCTTTCACAATTCATAAGTCATCTTATATGTAAAGGTCTGTAAGACATAACTTGTAGATATCAAAGTTCTGTAATAGATGAGCTAATATTTTTACCTCCATTTTCATAAAAAATATGTCACTTATGATTCCCCTTTGACATCTCCACATCTAATAAAGTAATATGTATCCCTCATGAACTTATTTTTTCTCTTTCATTATATTCACACACACTATTATGAGGCACAATGCAGAACCTTATTAACTGCATATCTGAAATAATGCAAATATTATCTAACAATTTTTATGTCTATCTCACTCCCCATTCCCACTCCCTGTGACACTTTTATCTTCCTAATAAAATTAATAAAAATTATGTCTCTGGGTAGAAGGTATGATGCAGAGTTGGTGCTAAATTCAGTTTGATGAAATAGTGTGGTTGGCATTTTTAGCCATGACACATTGATACATCCTATTTGTACACATGTTTTGTTTAATATCATTAGAATTTAGTAAAATATTTAGGAATGTACTTTACATTACTGTTCTGGTTTGAAAGGAAGCATGTCCCCTAAGAAAAGTCATGTTTTAATATAAATCCCATTTCATAAAGGTAGAATAATCCCTATTCAATACTGTATATTTGAAATTGTAATGAGATCATCTCCCTGGTTGATGTGATTTAGTCAAGAGTGGTTGTTAAGCTGGGTTAGGTGACGACATGTCTCCACCCATTTGAGTGGGTCTTGATTAGTTTCTGAAGTCCTATAAAAGAGGAAACATTTTGGAGAGAGAGACTCAGAGAGATTCAGAGAGAGCAGAGAATGCAGCAGCACCATGAAACAGAGAGTCCACCAGCCAGCGACCTTTGGAGATGAAGAAGGAAAACGCCTCCCGGGGAGCTTCATGAAACCAGAAGCCAGGAGAGGAAGCTAGTAGATGATGCCGTATTCGCCATGTGCCCTTCCAGATGAGAGAGAAGCCCTGACTGTGTTTGCCATGTGCTGTCTCACTTGAGAGAGAAACCCTGAACTTCATCGGCCTTCTTGAACCAAGGTATCTTTCCCTGGATGCCTTTGATTGGACATTTCTTTAGACTTGTTTTAATTGGGACATTTTCTCAGCCTTAGAACTGTAATATAGCAACTTATTAAATTCCCCTTTTTAAAAGCTGCTCTGTTTCTGGTATATTGTGTCCCAGCAGCTAGCAAACTAGAACAATTACCTATCTGTCATGGTTAGGTTCATGTGTCAACTTGGCCAAGTGGTGGTACCTGTTTGACTGGTTGGGCAAGTGCTGGTCTGTCTTTGCGATGAGGACATTTCATAGAATTAAATCATGATCATGTCAGCTACATTGACAGCTGATTCCATTTGTAATCAGCCAAAGAGGAGTGTCTTCTGCAATGAGTAATGCTTAATCTGATCACCAGAAGCCTTTTAAGGAGGATTCAGAAGAGACAGACTCTTCCAGTCTCAGCTGGTGAGCCTCTCCTGTGTAGTTCATCCAGACCCTCCATCGGAATCATCAGCTTCACAGCCTGCCCTGCAGATTTTGAACACTGTGTTCCCATGGTCAAGTGAGACACTTTTATAAATTTTATATTTGCGAGTGTTCCCTGTTGATTCTGTTTCCCTAGAGAACCCTAATACACCATCCCACACTCTTCCATTTAACTCTTCTTTTAGATATTATACTCATTCTCTTTGCATGATTTTAGGTGGTGGAAAGATCACAGTGTCAATATTGATTGTTTTATTTAGGAGAGAGGTGTTATG
>PVIY010055850.1:0-13128 GCA_004026745.1 Myrmecophaga tridactyla | reverse complement strand
ATACAATGGGAAACGATTCCCCAATACCAGTAACAGGATTTCCCATAGAGACATGTTCCAAGCCCTGCTGGAAACAGGGGTCAACCAAGGAAGTATTAACATTTTATCAAATAATGAAATAAAGAAAATGTATGAAGAAAAATGTAAACCAAGTTATAATCATAAAGTGAATAGTGTTCCTACTCCTTGCAAGGCAGAAGACCTGTGTCCAGCTCCCTTGTCACTTCTGTACTATTGTTTAGTCCCTTTCTTCCAGATGAAGGAATTAGGCCAAACCCCATTATCTTTCACTCCAAATTTGTGGCTCCCCTCTGGTTTTATGTTTCACATTTTTAAGTTGGGGAAGCCGTTTAATATTGAAAAACTCCATGCTTGCAAGTTTTATCCTTACAGTTTTTTGAAAAAATCTTGATATGTGCCATTAATTCTTATTAAAAATTTGTATATTGATGTTTCAAATATTCATTCACTAAAGCATTTCAAGTATTTAACATTATTCTGACAAATTCGATTTTGATGGTAATCATATGAGGTGAAATGTTTGAAGTAATGACTTAAGTATGAAGGATATAAAGGATGTGTTTTTACTAAAAGGAAAAAAAAAAGTAGTTTTGTCCTAAAATAAAATAAATGGCTGTTACAAAATGAGGAAAATGTAAGACAAAGCCTGAACAAGTATAATAAGTTGCTGAAGGTTTATAGAAAAGGAAATTATGGTCAAAGTTAGAAAAAGTTTTAGGTGAACTAAAAGGGAAGGTGTTGAAAACAGTACCCAAACTCTTTAGCATCTACCCTCCCTTACATGAGTTTGAACCAGGGACTTGATGTGGCTAAAAGACTGAAGAAAAAAAGTTCCATCCAGCCTCAATGGAGAGGTCCTTACCATGTTGTTTTAGTAATCCCAACAGCTGTCAGAGTTGCAGAGATCATCTTGTGGATTCACCACTCTCGGGTCAAGAGGGCCACTGCAGACGAACCCTGGGAGTGCACCCCTGACCTGATCACCGACGTGCTTCATTCTCTGGAAGCCACTGCACCCTTCTCCATCGCAGCCGAGATCAGCTGACCAGCCTGTGACTGAGGCCTGAATGACTGTCATTGCCCTGCTCTAGCTCACCGGAAGCAGCTAGTCAATGCATGGCTGAAGGCTGAGGAGACCTCTGGGTCCTGCTTCAGTCACCCGGGAAACTGACTGACCTACAAATGGCTGAAGATGAAGTAATTGACACACGGACACCCCAGCCTGCCAGGTCTGTGGACGTATTGTCTTTTCTTGCTCTTTGTGTTTATCTTTCATTTAGCAGTTTTAACCCTCCTGGAAATAGGTCATCTAAAGTTCTTCCCAAAAAACAACTTTATTCTAACTCAGTGGGATCCATCTTATCCAGGTAACTTTCCCCTTCCTAGCCACTGCCCAGAGTGTGTGTCTCCATTCCTTCCCTGAGACTAATAGTTCATGTGGTGGCACTCCTCATAGCCAGCACCATGTGCCTCACTCCTCTGTTTCTGCTCGGCATGGTCATAAGCCCTTCCAAGGGGAATGACGCATGCCAGGCATGCCTCAAGGCCACCTATGTTGGGAAAAAGGTGAAAACTATAACCAGTATTCATGCCAGGGCAGTTCTCAGACCTGTATTATTCCCTAAAGAAAAGTCCCCCAGTATGCTATAATCCCACCTTGCCAGGTTCAGTAGTGCTGTTTTCACTGTTCTAGGGCAGCAAGGCTATCACCATAAACCCTAGAAAGGGAAGCAGTTCCCAAGTCCACCTGACCTTCAACACATGTACAGTTTTACTCCCCACCAAACTCAACACCTTTCCCGGTGAGGTCCTCCTGGTAATGCAACAAGTACAGGATGAGGGGGAGCTCTTGGCTGTGCTGAGGTGGAGGCCTCCTGAGAGCTGGTGCCAGGCAGTTTGTCTCTTGCCTAAAGCTATGAACTGGGCCCTCACTGGAGAAAAAACCTGGGTTCTCCAAAAGATGTGACCAGAGCTGGGGCCTGCCAGCAGGTGAGAGAATCCCAAGGCAGGTGCTGGGCCTTGAGGCCAGGGGGGCATAGGCTGTCAAGGAGAAGGTTGGACCCTCTCAGGGGGCATTGCTCCTCCCTCACATGCTCACCTCACATCACCCTGCTTGGCCCTGATGATGGCTGGTTAGCCAAAGATGGGTAAGATTCCTCAAGAAAGGAACAACCTAAGACAGGCACAGTTTCAAAGGGGCCATCAGGAGAAAACTTGGGGCCAACTGAGATGGGGCACAGACCCTGTGCAGGGGCCTAAACCAGGCATGACTACTTTGTTTCCCATGCCCAGCTCAGATCAGGACATACCAATATCTGCAACAAAAAGAGGCTGAGATAAAGGTGATGCTATTGCCCACTGGCATGGGTAAGCATCAAAGGGGGGAATGTTGCAGGCAGACCATGTTTATTAAAGCCACTTCCTGTTGCAGTAGGCAGGCCCCTGTTTACTTGGGCCATTTCCTCTTTAAAAGATCTCCCAGGCCCCTAGGGTAGTTAAAACTATACATAGGTAGGATAAGAGAAGTTGCTGTGAAGCCCCCTCTGCTATAACCGCTCATCCACTTCTGTAAACTCAGCTTTGCAATCTTTCTGGGTCAGATCACCAGCACGTAGCTAAGTGCTTCCCTTAAAATCCTGTAACAACTCCTGTTCAGGGCTCAGAATTTCAGAGGCTACTCGGCTGAGCCCTATGGCCATAGACGAATAAAACCTACTTCCTTAAACTTCAGAGCCTTGACCCGGTTTGTGCTGTTTCTGCATAACATTCTTGGAGGCTTGCAGCTGTGCTTTTGCACAACACAAGTAGATTATCCTGTACACAAATTTTTAAAGGCAATACAGTGATAGAAATTGTTTGAGTTTTGTTGTCATCTTCATTTATGTATTTATGTCTGTATGTATTATGTATGTGTGTAGGAATTATGTATGCATTCACCTTTGCCAAGGAGTAAACAACTTTGCAAGAGCCCTTATGGGAAAATTTCATCATGATTTAGAGTTTTTAAAATTGATATTCATAAATTATTTATCTAATAAGTATTTACTAACTGTCTACTATGTCTTTAGATTCTGTTAATTGTTGTGGAGATATTCTATTTAGAGCTATAGAATTTTAGCTCAGAGGAAACTACATTAACACAACAACTGATGGCCATGGGAGCATTTGTTCTAGTAAAATGCTACGTTCAGAAAATGAAATGCCCAAGATCTCATATATAAAGCACCATGAATTTTTACAAATAAATTCATCCATGGCACTGCCTTACACCATCAAGATAGAGAATATTATCAGCTTTGTAGACACTTTCCTCATGTCCCCTCCCAGCTATTCCATCTCCTGAAGATAACCATTATTGTGACTTTCATTGTCATAGAATAATATTCCTTAGTTTTGAATTTTTCATAAATGGAGTCACACATTCTTTTGTGCCTGGCTTCCTTCAGTCAATGTCAAAATAGTTGGTAGCTCTTTGAAGAAAAAGAATACATGGAAAAATAGAAATGAAGGGAGAAAAATGTATAAATATTATACATTTTAACCTAATTTTTAAGGTCAGAATAATGTAGAAAATGTCCCCCAAATATAAAGTGTAAGATGTATTGTTGAGTTCTTTATATGAAGTCAAGTTATTTACGGCTGTTGAGTAATTACTTGCTTACCAATCTCATTGATTCTTGGGGTGGGATATAGAAACCCACATTAAATAGAAGTAATATAATTATTTCATTGGCCACTATTGGTATAGTCTTTGAGAGGTAACAAATTTAGAGTAGTTTATAAGGATGAAGAGTGTATTGAATGATAGGGAAAAACAGCATATAGACAGTTAGAGGGAACTGAGATTAAAAAAGATTACAGAAGGAATATTTTGCACTTTTAAAGACATTAATAAATGAGTACATGATACTTAATTTTATGTAAAATGTAGCAATGTAAAACAGTCAATTTGAAATTTAAATAATTTCCTTTGAAGAAAACTGAGTTTTCATATCTCTACTTTTTGGGTCCTTCAAAGAAAAGAAAGGTTGAAAGTGTACATGTTTTACTACCTTTGTTCATTAATTTTTAAAGCCTTGTCTTTGAAATGCCTGCCTTACAATAATGTTTCACCTGATTGGTTATGGCAGACACATTACTGTCATGTCACAAAGCATGCTGCTTTAGAGAGTCAATTAGCGTTGAATACTCAGTTAGAGATGAGAAAACATTGGTAGCTTGATTTTATAATGAAGGATCTATATGGAATTAATAATGTAATCTACAAGTTCAGGCAAAAATTGCCTATGTGCCACATTTTAGTTAATCATAGAGCCCCAGGGGTGATTTGCCCAAAAGGCAGATTGATAAGGCAGCTAAATTGTTTCAGGTATCTAGGACACAGTAATGATTGTTTCATTTATTTTCACCAAGCTGAATGAAGTTTACTTATAAGCAAATATTTGGATGATATGGAAACATTTTAAGTATAGTAATTGGTAGTTAAACATTGCTGTTCTAAATATTTATTTATGTATGTATTTATTTACTTATTTATTTATATACCTAAAAACAGCAAACAGAAAAGGCTTATAGCTCTTATCATGTTCTTTCCAGGTATATGGCTTGCTTGCATAATCATCAGTATCACTTCATAACCTTTACTTCATTCATGTCTTAAAAAATGGAACTTTGATTTAGAATACTGTTAAATGTATATTATGATAGAAATTTATGAGCAAGTTTATTAGAAACTAAGAAGTTGTTTTAGATCACAGTACATAAAGTTATGTATTGTTTGAAAAAGAAAAGGGGGAATGAAAAGGGGAATGTAAATGAAAGAAGGAAGCAGACATTTTAAATTTAAAGTGAGCAAGGGATGCAAATGAAAATATGATTTGGTTTGTTAGTGCCTTCTCTATTTCAAGGTCTTCTTTCTCTCATTATATTCACAACCATCCTTTGTCTTATTCTTCTTTCTTTAGACTGCATTTTCCCCAGAACTAGGACTCAGAGCTGGATGTTTCCACCTGGTATGGTAGAATTAAGAAATCATGTGGCTATGGCCCTAAGGTTTAAACTCACTCCTATTGAACCAATTTTCCTAAACCTCAGAAAGCAAGAATTAGTTCCCCAGTCTTCACTGGGGTTTTTGTTTTGGTTGATAACACAGGAATAACAAAAAAGAGAAAAAAAATAGTTTTTTTTTTGTTTGTTTTTGCAATTCAACAAAAAAGTATTAGGTGTTTATTGAGGATGGAATACTAAAGCAGTCTAGTAAGACTTAAACCAATAAGGCCTAGTACCAAATATCAACAAGACAGGTTTCATGCAATATGGCAAATATACCCTAAAATCTGTGTCACATATTCTTGCAAGTAATAGTCTCATATAAAATAGCTAGCCTGGATGACATTTCAAACTAAAAGCTTTACCAAGCTGAACTATGTTTTCCATATGCTTATAATAACATTTTCCATCTGTTGTCAATGCCCTCCAGCCAAAGACTACCAAGAACACACCTGTAGTTGAACAAGTAGAATTTACACTCATGGCAGTAGGCAGGGAGAATGCAGAACATGGAGAACCATAGGGTAGCTCAGCTAGAGGGTGTTAGCAAGGACTGTTTGGGGCTCAGACTTTCAGAGGCTACTCGGCTGAGCCCTGTGGCCATAGACTAATATAACCTACTTTCTGAAACTTTGGAACCTCAATCCAGGTTTGTTCTGTTTCCGTGTAACATTCATGGAGGCTTGCAGCCTTGTTCCTGGTTATGCGCTCCTGTCCTATTTTCACGTAATGTTCCTGGAGATTTTTGCAGAGCCTCATTCTTGGTTTCACGCTTCAGGGGCAGACTAGAGTGAAGCTGAAGTTGTTATTGATAAATAGGCAGCAGTCACTTGTATTAGCTGGCAGTGGGAGATGTTTGAAATTTTGTCGTTTGGACAATGTTCATGTTTGGTCTGTGTTCAAACATGATTATGGAGTGATTAGTTTTATCTTGACCCATCATGGTCACAGAGTGGTTTATGTTCTGTGAAATTGTTTATGCTCAGCAGGAGAACACCACTAACCTAGCTCTGATGCCAGGTCAGAGCCTGGATGTCAGGGCTGTTTATCTTTCTCATTGTAAATGTAGAATGTGCTTTAGTAATCTGGACCGTTAGGCACAATTATTTTTCCTCTATGACAATAGCAAGGATATATTTTATTTCCTTTTGTGTCTTCTTTATCAAATCATAAAGTCCGGTTGTATCATAGGCACTCGGGAAATAAAATGTTGAAATAGGTATAAATAAATAAAATATTGCATATGTATTGAAATAGATACATAAACCAAGAAGTAGGCTGAAAAATGGCCTGAAAAGGGAAAAGGATGAATCAATCAACAAAATACTTTCATCCCACAAACTTGGACAGATTTTATTGAAAAGGTAATAATAATAATGTAATAGTAATAATCAACATTTTAAAGTAAGCCTCTATTATATTCTGGATACTCTGCAGCATCATCTATTTAATCATCAAAAGATTCTATAAATTAGCAATACTTTTACCCTAAAACTGAGGTTTGGAGCCATTCAACCAATTGCCCAATGTCGCAGAGATAGTAAGGAGTGAAGTTAGTACTCAGACCCAGGCATTTCCTCTCTCAAGTTCCTTCTTCTTCATCATCTTTGAACCTATTACATTTACTTCTATTCCCTAATCTGACAGCTAATAAATACTGATAATAACAACCCAATTGCTAGATTCACAGCCTCTTTTCAAACTTAGTGCTATTTGATGCTCCATAGGTTTCAAGCAATACTGTATTAATAAACTCCCCCTCCCTGCTGGCTCCCATGGCATCCAAGTTGCTTATCTGGCTCTTCTGTGTCTGTATTTGATTTATGACTTACTTTCTTAACATTGTGCTTTCCTTGAGTCTAGCCTCCCTTCTAAGCCTTCTCTTTCTTTCTTCTCTCTCCCTGTAATATTTCATCCTTTCCTACAATTACAATTACTATCTATTTTTCCAATGCTGTATCTTTAGATCTGACGTTTCATCTCAGTTTCAATCCTTCATTTTCAGGGGGCCTCTGCACATTTCTGCGTGCATGTGGGCATTGTCAGTCTCTCTCTCATTCTCTCTTTGTGTGTGTATGTGTATTTGTACACCTTACCATCAAATTATTTTTATTTTCTATCTTACTTTCTCATTCAAATAAGTTCACCTGGTTGTTGACGCACAAATCATAAAAGGCAAAATATCATTCTATCTTATTTCTCATATTCAGTTGGTCATCAAAATTTATAATTTCAATTGCTCAAACAGCTTCATTCCTTATTGGATATTTAGTTTTCTAGTGTTGTGTAACAAAGTACCACATATTGTGTGGCTTAAAACAGGAGAAATTTATTGTTCTATCATTCTGGAGGCTAAATGTTTGAAATCAAGGTGTAAGCAGGACCATCTTTCCTCTCAAGTCTCTAAAATAATTTGTTCCATGTCTTTCTACTGGCTGCTGGTGAGCCAGATGTCCCTTGGCTTGTGGCAGTGTAACTCCAGTCTCTGCCTTTGACTGCACATGACCTTCTCTCAATTGTAAGAAAAAAATATGTTCTTTGCTTTAAGATATACTATGCCAGCCAGCCATCCCTCCCTATCCCCACATCTAGCAGGCATTTTTTCAAAATATCACTTCCAAACATGTTAAGAACTGTTCTGAGAGGCATTTTGATCAATTCTATCCATGTTTGTACAATTTAGACGATGTTGGACTACCCTATATCCCATAAATATCCAGTTCATTCCCTAAACTACCTCAGCTGGGAGATGATGAGCTGCTTCATACTCATCCTGCTGGCAAAACAGGGATTATCACCCATTCTTGATTCTGGCTGATAGGATGATATACAATAATCTTATTAATCAAAATGCCTCCAAGCTGGAATTCTGGATAATTAAGATGGAATCCATGGAAAATTACTTTGCACTATCCACAGTATAAGTATTTCAAGTATCTGAAGTATTTTGTTATCAGTAGTAATTCATGACTTTGGGCTTGTTTATAAGGAAATGTATAGGGTGTCTTTAAAATATGAGGCTGAATTTGTTGAAGTTAAAATTATACAAGAAATCAAATTTTCTAAGAACTTACAAGCAAGAAGAGTTCTCATTAAAATGAATAGCAAAAACTACACACAAATAATTCCTATCCATTCCTTTCCACTTATTGGGGTAAGAACTTATTGGGTCTCCTTAAAAACATATTCTGGGCAATATTTTTTCAGCCTCACTATTTTTAGTGAGTTTAAGTAATCTAAAAAATTAATTAACCTTCGCATTTGGAAGTTGAATAGTTTAGTTAATCTTCACATTTGGAAGGTAAAAATCTTAAATAAAATGTATAGCATCCTCAAATTATTAATTGACCAGTTAGCTATATATTCAGTTACAAAAATCAAATTAAAAAAATTCATATTTCTTAATTTCAAGAAATGTTTATTTTCATTCTTAATATAAATATCTCTCCATAAGATTTATTTAAATTATATTCTGAGATTTGTTCAATTAAAAAAAAAATCTTCACTAGTTTGTGGGAGTTGAGCAGATTCACAGTACCAAAATAAAAAACATGCCCAGCTCAGTCTTGGTACCTGGGTATTGTTCCAGAAAGTTATGTGAGGGTTTACTCCTTTGGTCTTGGCTTGAGATATCTCATTGGCCTCTCCTGTGAGACTGGAGGATACCGTCTTGATGTCAGTAAACTTCCTTATGATCCTGCAAACCACACTAGCTCTCTGTTATGCTAGGACCCAAAATCCCATAGCTAATGAGTACACATTTAAAAAAAAAAATCTGTATGGAAGGTGAATTGTTCAAAATGTTGCTATTGATTATTCTACCTCTGTTGTTGCTTAGATAAAATAATAAAAATAACTGAGGGGAATAGTGAACAGAGTAACATTCTTGCCAAATATTTTGTACACATTACTTCATTCATATCTAAATTTTTTGTACTATGGAGGAATAAAGACAGTAAATACTTTTTATCTTTAAATAACTCTTTTTTTAATATAGTGTGTGAATTATTGCCTCAGGGATACAATCCTGAAGACTGTGCAGTTATGGAGTTTTCAGGATATTAAACACAATGACACTTAGACTTTTATGCTCGTTTATACTAGTGACTGTCTTATAAGACAAAACAAATGACACAGCATTTCTTAACAGACACTTATTCTTTGTTTGCTTATTTTACTGTTAATCTATTTGAACAGGGAATCAAATCTGTGCTCTTTCCTGACATCACATTTTATATTCATAGAAAATTCTTTTGCCAGTATCATCATTGAAATTTTCAAACCAGGATTTAGAGTTAGTTTTGTGTTTTGGAAGATGAAAATGATATAGCTCTCTGAGGGAACTCTGGATATTTTGCTTCTCTATTTAACCTTTACTGGGATTTATCTATCTTTTCTTGAACTTCAGTTCTATCAGTGTTAAACTTCAAATATGTACTAAGAAAATAAATGGTATATTATGTGTTCTGGTTTGCTAGCTGCCGGAATGCAATATACCAGAAACGGAATGGCTTTTTAAAAGGGGAATTTAATAAGTTGCTAGGTTACAGTTCTAAGGCCGAGAAAATGTTCCAATTAAAACAAGTCTATAGAAATGTCCAATCAAAGGCACCCAGGAAAAGATACCTTGGTTCAAGAAGGCCAGTGAAGTTCAGGGTTTCTCTCTCAAGTGAGAAGGCACATGGAGAACACAGTCAGGGCTTCTCTTTCAGCTGGAAGGGCACATGGCAAACATCTGCTAGCATCTTCTCCTGGCTTCCTGTTTCGTTCAGCTCCCTGGGAGGCATTTTCCTTCTTCGTCTCCAAAGGTCGCTGGCTGGTGGACTCTCCACTTCATGGTGCTGCAGCATTCTCTGCTCTCTCTGAATCTCTCATTCTCCAAAATATTTCCTCTTTTATAGGACTTCAGAAACTAATCAAGACCCACTCAAATGGGTGGAGACATGTCATCCCCTAATCCATTTTAACAACCATTCTTGACTAAATCACATCATCCAGGGAGATGATCTGATTACAGTTTCAAACATACAGTATTGAATAGGGATTATTCTACCTTTATGAAATGGGATTTATATCAAAACATGGCTTTTCTTAGGGGGCATACTTCCTTTCAAACCAGCACATTATGTAATATGGAGGGATATGTGCTCTAAAACAATGCTGTGGTACATAACAGATTTTTATTATAGGCTTGGAAACATCAGAGCGCAACTGGAAAAAAGAATAAGAACTTCCAACTGAATGTCAGGCATAACTCCTCAAAAATTCACTGGTCAGGTCTCCACAGAGAATCTCTGCCTAGGCCCTTGATCATAATCCTTGATACTGCTTTCTCCTTCAAAGCTTCCCTCTCATATCTTCCCTTTGCCATCCTGCTTAACAATTAATAGGAGAAAATGCAAATTGGCAACCCCTTATTATTAATAGAATGTTAATTTTAGTTTTAGTTTATTTTTTCCCCATTCCACATCTCCTCCTTCTATACTATGTTAAAAGGGG
Source organism: Myrmecophaga tridactyla (assembly GCA_004026745.1). Classification (NCBI taxonomy): domain Eukaryota; kingdom Metazoa; phylum Chordata; class Mammalia; order Pilosa; family Myrmecophagidae; genus Myrmecophaga; species Myrmecophaga tridactyla. The sequence continues at coordinate 2,559 of PVIY010055850.1, read as the reverse complement.
CCCTTTGTTTCATCACCCAAATATATTTCTATATCTTGTTAAGTGAGAAGACATCTACCTGGATATCAGTAAATTTAGGACTAAATAGATTTGGTAAGATTTGGTAATTGATTGGCTATAGAATTATAAAAAGAGTCAAGAATGATGAGCAGGTTTCTGGAACTGGACATCTGAATGAGTGATGTTTTTCTTTACTGAGATAGGTAGTAGAGCTAAAAGCAGAATTTTGAGAAAAGTTGATGAAATCAGTGCCAAATACTTAAATTTTTGAAGTATTGAATGGATTACCCTAGGTTCAGGATTTCACCCAGTTGGAGCTATGGAAGTGAGTGAGTAAGGGATTTGAGAGTATTGGCAGAACAACTGTTTGTTGAAACAATGGACTGTGAGGTCAGAGCTATTTAGGAAAGGAGGTGAAAACTAATGGGGAGAATATGAAAAAGTAGAAAAACTGAAGATTTCAATATGGTTGAAGAATAGGTAGAGAATGTGAGAGTAGAAAAAATGTTTTTAATATCAAGATTCCATAAAGGCAGTACTTCTGAGAGATGATTCAATGGGAATGGATAGCCAAAGTATAATAAAGGTTATTGGTGCTGCAATAGTCACAAGTTGCAAAAATGAAGTGTCTGGCAATTTAGGTAGGTTTTCAACATTATCAAAGGCCACTGAATGATGGAAAGATTTAAGATAGAGAAGAAATATTTCAAGAACAAGGGACAGAATATTGACGGTTTAAAATGAAAATGAGAGTATTTCATTTTTTTTTATCCAATATTGAAGGGGATCAGTAATCTGGAAGTAGAACTAAATATGAAACTTAAGTTCATGGCATATCAGAGACTTACTTGGGTCCAGTTTATAGGCTAGATAAGAAGACAATCCCTCTGAGAAGAGTCAAGATTCACTGATGGCAAAAAATAGAGAAAGCTGTATGTGAAAAGATAAGCAGTTTGCAGAATGTGCTTTCTGAGGGAGTGCTTTCAGAGGGCACAGAAGAAAGGTTGGGAAGGAGAAAGATTGTGGAAGATTGGATTGGAGACAAGAAATTACAGGCAGTATAGGGATGAATGCATGGGGAGATGGACATACGTGCAGCTTACTTTTGGCTAATGTCCCCAAACGGTAGAGGTGTGAGATTTACTATCATCATTTGTCCTTACTGTACAATATTCCTCTATGGAAGAACCTCAGCTCTTCTCAAAAAAAAAAAGAACGAACCTCTCCTTGATACAGGCAGGTAGTGAGGCTTATTATTTCATAGAACTGTCATGGTAATTTTAGTGTAGTACCAAGAAGATATAAATTCATTCAGTACTTCTTCTGTGCCAGACACCATTCTTGAGACTAGAGTTATAAGAATAATTGAGGCAAAAGAGTCCTTTTGCTCATGGAACTCATATTTATGTGAAAATAGGAGCATAGCCATTGGCCCTCTGTTGCACAGGGAATTGACAATGGGCCATTAACACGTAGCTCAGCCAGGAGAGAAGAAGGATTCTTTTGCCAGGTAGAGGTAGAGGGACTCCCTAGGCTGAATAATTAGCTAAACATCTCCTCATGTTAAAATGGTATTTCAGGGTTAAATTTTACCATCAGGGGATCCCCTGATACTGTGTCAAACTATACAGGCACTCAAATCAACAGGCCATGCCCTTGATCCTGAGGCTTACTCATGTGAAGCTTATGTAGATGGCAGAGAAGCTTACCCTACCTATGGGTATACCTAAGCGTTAGTTCTGGAGAACCTCTTTTGTTGCTCAGATGTGGCCTTACTTTCTCTAAGCCCAATTCTGCAAGTGAAATCATTGCCCTCCCTCCTACATGGGACATGACATACAGGGGTGAAAAGGTAGGAGAGGACTCCCAGGGATGAATCCAGCTCTGGAACTGTGGGATCAAGAATCCTATCCTGACCAAAATGGAGAAAAGAAGTGTAACTAATAAAATATCAGTGGCATGGAGAGAGTTCAAATAGAGTTGAGAGGCTACTCTGGAGGTTGTATTATACAAGCTTTGGTTAGATATTGCTACCTATCATAACCTGCCAACCTGCAACCAGGAGCATTCCAACCAATCCTAAAGAACACCTAGGGCAATATATAAGATTCCACAAGGGTTCCAGGCACTAGAGGAACTTTCCAGAAACCTATGACCTCCAGATGAGTCCTGGTCCAGATAAGTTCTGAAAACTAGAGGGCCAAGTCTCTCCAAAACATCAATTACTTCCATATCTCTACCAACATGAAAAAGTTAGAATGGCCATAGCCCAAACACCCCTAAAGAGAGGGATAGAAAGATCAAAGGTGATGGTGGAGTCATACAGAGAAGATAATATTTAACAAATGAATATAATTGCTGAATTCTTAAATTGATATCTCTTTTAGTCTCCAATATCTTAGAGCAGCTAGAAGTAAAAACCTAAAAATATGAAACCATAACCCATGTCAAATTCTGAATATGTTCTACAACTAATTGTGGTGCTGTGCTTTGAAATCTATTGCTTTTGTTGACCAGCCTCTCCAGAATATCAGCTTGTTCCATCTCCCTACCCCATAT
>PVIY010055849.1:0-13560 GCA_004026745.1 Myrmecophaga tridactyla | reverse complement strand
ACTGAAAGCTCCTGCTGGCCACTCAAGCCAAGATTAAATAGCCAGAGAGTTGACACAGATGTTTGGAGACCTGTCCAAATGATGTGCTTCTCATACCCCTATGACAATGGGAACATAAGCCTATAGAAAAGTTTTATGGGCTTAGATCATAACCCCACAAAACAAGAGAGCAGGACTCAGGGCCTTTGTTTGATATCCATAGGGACAAATGATAACTGAAAATCAGGCCTTTAAGGATCATCTTTAAAAGTGTTGATAGTCTGATCTATCTAAGAAAAAGTAGAAATGTATCTTGTAGTGTCAAGAATCAACTAATCCACCACCCACTTTGAACCAAAAATTTTGGTGCAGTGTAAGCATAGCCAGGCAAAAGCATTTTCTTGGTGGAATCCCATTTTTTTTTCTCTCTAGAATATGTTTGATGCTTACTGGATCAATCCAAACCCTCTACTCCCCATCTTGTTTTTCTTGTGATTCCAAGTTATAAGAAATATAGTTGTAATCTGAATCCAATTTTTGAATTCTAGTGAAATGTTGGAAAGTTTGCAGCGTCCCAACGTGGCATTTCCCGCATGTTCAGAGGAAGATTTGGCTACTGTGAAATGCCCCCTAAAAATGTGCTCTGAGGTCAAATAAGTTTTACTTAAATAATGCGACAGAATCAGCATTGGATTAAAAATTATTTTTAGCTATTTACAAATTTGGGTGAAATATACCTAAGAATTCATATTTCTTTAAGTTGTGTTGATATAATCTTTAAATACTAATGATTAATACTGAAGTTCATTATGTGACTTAACAAAGAAATAAAATGTTTAAGTAAAGTTTTATGAAGGAAAGCTTAAATTGAAAATGAAAAACCATTTTAGTGTAATCATTTTGACAGAGAACGAACCAAAATGAATTGATTCCATACCTTCTTCAAGATTGTAAATGCGGTAACTTTCCTCTCATGTCTCAGGGTTGTCACGATGAAAGTTGTGTAATGTTGTAGAACAGTGAGTCCTTCAGAACTATGTGTGGGACGACTTGTCCCCAGGTTCTTTAATTCTCTGAATTCTTGGGTGTGCTTTTTATTGACAGGATGATTGTCTCCTCTAAATTTATCACTTGTCACTTCTTATTTTGGTCTCCAAAGCTTTTTATCTGATGGGGTATTAGATAGGCTTGTGCAGTTTATAGAACTATATATAAAGTAAGATAATTACATTCTGAGAAGCATAGCTTTTGTAAAGTGTATGAGCGTTAGTTTAAACTCATAATATTTAGGAAACATTTATTTTTACTCTTATATTCGCTTATACCTTGCTTCTGAATAATTTCTGTTTGGAATGTACAGTATTTCTACTTCTTAACATATATAATCAATGGATGGAAATTCTGTTTTGCTTATTTTAAAAATAGTAACATACTTTACTGTAAAAGGTCATTAATCTCACTTGCAATCAACCATATCTACAGATTGCCAGATGGTTCCAATAGTTTATCACCAAAGAACTTTCACTTATCTTATAGGAACATATTATAATCACAAACAAAGTAAATACGAATGAACGACTTAGTACGTTCTGAGATTGCAAACACAAATTTTATAAAATAAATGAATAGCCATCTCAATCATACCAGTATGGAAGATTTGCAAATGACCCTTAAAATGACAGCATGACATCTGATCTGTCACTTCCACCCAAGGCTGCTGGTTCCATGGTGCTTCCACGGTGCAACCCTTTTGATTAAACAGAGCAGCCCGATCATATTATAGCACATCTCCACTGAGAGAAGTCAAGTGCAAATCTCTTGAATTGCATTTTGCCTAGAAACCAATTTCCTTTCAGGTGCTCTTGGTAATATTAATCAATAATGTCATGAGTAAAGTAAATTTCTTTATATTTAAAACTCTAGGTATTGAAATAGAGAAGAAATAATCTACTCTGGTTGCCTAATACTAGGCTAGTAATTAAAAAACAAACAAACAAACAAAAGCTCAGATCTAAATCCCTTGAAGCATCATGGTACAAAGAACAGAGCTCCAGACTCTGTGTGGAGGACTAGACAAGTCTAGAGCTAGAAATTCTGGCATCTGCCTCTACCTAGCTTTATAACCATGGGCAAGTGCCTTGTTCTCAGTAAGTCTCATTTTTGTCCTCTAAAATTGAGGTGTTTTGAGTGATATGCTCTGAAGTCGCGTCCAGCTCTGAAACTGGTTGTCTTAGCCCCACCCAGTGTGTTGCAATGAAGTTCTACTTTGCTGAGGGAGCTGAGCAATGGCCCACCATGGATAATTTACTCATAAGGCAAGAGAAGGTGTGCTGGCCCCAACTGTTGGCATTTTTCAATCAAGGAATTAACTCTGAGAAGCTTTTAAAAAACTTTTCTTTGTTCTTTCTTGTATGGAATATGTTGGTTTAGACACCGATTGGCCTACTGTTTTCTGGCTTCCTTCCTGTCCAGGTGACATGTCCAAAAGTTGCAACTCATGATACCCCATTCTTGGTCTGCCTGAAATCAGCCCCCTGACAACACTCTGAACCCTGGTCTCTCTGTTATTAAAGAAACTGGCATGGCAGGAATTACAGAATTAGAAAGAACTTAAAAATAAAAGAATTGGTACAGTGCTTGGTTGTAAAATTACATAAATATATATATAATTTAAGACTATATAATACCAGTCTCTTCCTAATATACAAAGAATAACTACATAGAAAATATTCTTAAAGGAAAGAGCTGATTCATAATAGCAATAAAAGATGCATAAATTAGCTAACTTATAAAGAAAATTGTAGGCTCTATAGAAAGAGACCAGGAGAAAACTATTGATTGATAAAAGGAATAAATGAAGAGAAGTACCTAGTTTTCATTAGGAAGATTCAATTTTAGAAAATATGAATTCTCCCTAAATTAATCTGTAGTGACAATCAATTGTCAATTAAAATCACAACAGAATTGCAAGAAATGGAACAAAAATTATTTTAAAAATTAATTTGGATACATAAAGATGCAATAATAACTAGAAATTAGGAGAAAAGGTTTAATGAATGCCATGCTATGTTTTAAAATAGGAATGTTTAATAAACTCATAGGGTTGTATGTACTGGTGGAGGAGCCAACCTATAGATCAGTGGCTCAAAACAGAATCAGTCTTAAGTAATAGGGAATTTTATATATGATAAAAGTAGCTTTTACATTACTTAAGGAAAATAGTCAATATATGGTATTGAGAGCTAGAGAAACCATGCTGTATCACTATCTTGCTTGTCCCCAAATAATCACGAAGTGGACCAAATATTTAAAAGTTAAGCATGCAATAATAATAATACCTAACTAAATCATATGTATTTTAAAAATAAATTGGGGTTTGGAAATGACTTGAGTATATCACAAAAAACCAGAAAGCATGAAGGAAGAATCTTGATAAATTTGATGACATGTAAAAAACAATCTGAAGACATTTAATTTTTAGAAATGTATTTGATGAAATAATAGAATGTTTAGGATTTGCTTCCGAAGAAGAATACAGGAAGGGGGGAAGTGTGTGAGTGAGAAACTGAAACAAGATGTTGAAAGAATAAGTATAGAAACTGGGTGATGGTTACATAGGGTTCATTTCTACTAGTCTCTCTTCTTTGTGAATGCTTGAAATTTTCAAGGATTAAAAAAATTCTTTTGGGTGGCTGAAAACAATCTTCAAAGGTTGAAACTCCACACCTAAAAAATATTTGCAGCACATATGGGCAATATTTCTCATACACATGGAATTATTAACCAACTTTAATTCAAATACAAAAAGAAATGGCTAAAGACATGAACAGTTTTTAAACAAAGAAATATAAATTGCCTATCAGCATGTACAAAACTTTTCAGCCTCATCGATTAACCTGACTGATGGCTAACCTGTAGTCAAAGAAGAGTTAATGAAAACAAAACTCAATATATATTTCACTTATTAGACTGGCAAAGATTTAAAAAGTTCAGAAGACCTGAAGATAATGAAAGTGTGGATAAATGAGATTATTTCCTATGCAGTTGCTGTTACTGTTAATTGATACAAACATTTTAGAGTATAGCCTGACAATATGTTTCAAAATATGAATTGCAATATATTTTGACATCTGCATTGACTTACAGAAATTTACTTGAACAATATAATGGCACAAATGATGAGCAAAAAAAAAGTAAGCATTAAGAGATCTGCTGATGCATTTTTGTTAATGTAGAAAAATTAGAATACTATGTCTGTTCATTGGAAGCTGGATAAATTCATTATAGTACAGACATTCAGTGGAATATTTTGTGGCAATTAAAATGGTGATATAAATCGATATTTATTGCTGAGAGGAGAGATCCCTGGCATGTTTTTGTGAGACAAAGCAAAGTTAAATGTTTTTATTTTTTAATCCATATAAAAAGATATACATAGTTTTTGTGTGTACTTGCATAGAGGGAAGAAGTTTCCCCAAGTTATTAATTATGACAATCTCCCATTGGTTGTTTTTCTGATGATTTTTGCAATTCTTTATACTTTTGTATATTGTAAAAATTGGAAGTAATTAAGAAGTATAATTTATCAAGAACCAATTAGTCAAAAAGAATTTCTCTCATGTGCCTGTCTCCCCAACTAAATTGTGAGGTGCTAAGGGATAGTGAGCATGTAATTTACTCCTTTTTATGTTTCTAACACATATAGGCACCTAGTAGTTCCTCAGTGAATATTATTGGGATTAAATTGAATTTCATCTTCCATCTTTCCTTGGCATCCATTCACTCATGATACATAGTCTGCTTATATTTACGTAGAATTTTTAGGGAAGCCCAAAGTGTTAGAGTTGAAAGGGACTTTCTTGCCATATAGACCAACATTCTTTGCAAGTGAGAAAAACAGCTCAGGAAGGTACAGCGAGTTATTCGGCATCACACAGCTAGGTAGTGATTTTCTGAAGGTGAGTGCCATGAAAGCAAGTATTTTCACCTGCTTTGTTTACTGCTATATCCCCAGCACCTAGAACAAGGGACTGGCATACAGCAGGTGCTCAATAAATATTTACTGAATGAATAAATGAATGTGTTCCACTACTCTGTGTCCAATAGCTTGTTCCACATTTTTTCTCTATGATTCTTCTTTTGTTAAAATCAGTTCTCAGGGTGGGGTTTTTGTATGTAAATCCTTCTTTGCCTCATTGAAAGTAAAGACACCTTTTGGAGGAGGGGTTATGTTTGACTGATATGCTGATCATCATTTGACCTATTGTCAACACCTATTGACAGTGAAATGAGGGCAATGAAAATAATTGTAAGGAAGCCATGTTTTCTTCATCATTAATTATTAACCATCATAGCTTAGGATGGCTCAGACCTGATGCATTATGGGTCCACCTTGACACCATGGAGCAAAGGCGGTGGGGGAAAGGGGACAGATTTGGACAATAGACCCACTCTCCAGGACTGAAGGGAGACTCAGGTGCATGACTGGCTTTAGAAAGGCCAATGACCAGTCCTAGAGGAGCATCTCTGGGTCCACAATTTTAGGGCTACTTTGGGAAGTAGTTGGTATGGGAGCATCTCATCAGGGTCACTCAGGGTCAGGGAATCCAGGTAGTGATTGCTACTTAGGATGAGGCTGGGAAACAACACAATAGAAGATCCTCAAGTCTTGGGGAGATGAAACCAAATACACTCTCATGCAAATGGCCTAAACAAAGTAATGTAGGTTCCCAGCATATCAACAGATAGAGTGAGAGATCTAATGTTGAACCACTCTAACAGCAGCAGGTCAAGGGATTCAATCAATGGCATATGACTGGAAACAAAAGCACAATCCTGAGGATGAGGCTAATCTAGATTAATGGATACGGAGAGTTAGAATATAGAGCTACCCAGGTGCCCTGGAATGAGGAAATCTTATAGTGAGAACCCCAAAATTGGAAGTATGGCATGATGCCAAGCCTCAGCAGATTGTAATGGATTGGGGAGGGGTGCGAGGGATGATCAGTTGTTATATTGATTTACTTCTTGCCTCACCTGGTACTAGCTTTGGCATTGGGGTAGGAATAACTCTTCAAGAAGAGAACACTTTGGGGAAATACTGGGGTAATTAGGGACTGACATAATCTATTTTCCATCATTTATGATGAGGTTGGCTCAAACTATTCATCTGATGCTCTATGTACTTCCAGCCTATCTAGTTCTTGTTTACTTCTAACCACCTAGCCCTCATATAACATAATCTTTTGGGCAGTAAATATATTCATTGGAAGATAGTCAAAGTAGAAAACTGTGACCTATTTCAAAATATATAGGACAGATAATTTTCATGCAGTCTAAACATATCCTAAAAGACTCATCCCTTCATCTCAGGTTTTTGCATTCATTCAAAGTTAGGCTAGCATTTCTTCTTAAGTTTGTGTTCCTGTGCAAATTTTTAATCTGTTTCTCATGGGCAACAAAATAAAGTCATCAAAAAGGTGTATGCTTGGTAGAGAATATTACTTCATTTTATGACATTCTTAAAACCCAGTTTTGCTTTTGCTTTTGTTTTGTTTTCAGGACTTCTTTTTTTCCCATTGTGAGACCAGCTGGGTCTTTTTGACTTATTCCCCAATATGGAACCAGCTAGGTCTTGGACCTAGGCCCTGAAGTACAGTATGATTTTACAGAACTCTGGGTAATGAATTTATATGAATGCTGCCCAAAGTTTCGGCATTGTAACTGGGGACTGTCAGCAAAAACAGCAGATAAGCCAATTTTAAGGATTCTCTAGGGTTGCTGCAAAGAGTTCCTTTCACTGTGGATGGCATATCCTGTTCCCAGACCTGGCCTCTGGAAATGTTTCGATTCAGCAGCAAGTTCGGGCTTTCAAACACTCCAATGGGCCTTTGTTGGCAACTGTGATGCCCATTTGCACAGAGAGCTCATTCTTCCAGGGAGGGCTGGACAGCCGGCTGATGGGCCAAACCAGTCTACACTGATGTTACCCCTGGGAGGGAGATGCAAGCAAGCGAGCGCGGACTGGGGAGTCCTCTAGAGGCGCCGTTTATTCATTCATTTCCAGCTCCGTATCCTCTTCCTCAAGTGCAAGCCACCTCCAGCCTGCCTCTTGGTTAATGGTCTTTGAGCCACAATTCTTACAGACCAAAATACCTCTGACACTCCTCTAGAAGAAACGCCTGAACACACAACAGACAAGGTGCCGTCCCCAGTGTCCCTTGGGGGAAATGCTTTGTGGAGAAAGAAATGTCATCACACGCCCCTCCACACACCCATGTTTCCTTTGATCTCACAGTGTTTACCTGTGGCTTATTGGGACCAAGGTAAACTGGGTTTTGAACATTCCATTTTGAAATAGTCTGCTTCTCCAATAGGCAGTCTTTGAAGTCGGATCCATTATGCATTGTTTGCTGCCCTTCAAACATACCCACATGTATTTCTAAGTGCAGGCTTCTTCCTTATTCATTCAAAATGAGAACTGGAGTTTCTTGCCTTTTTGGCTACCCTTTGATATTTTTAAAATGAGAGAAATGATATCTCTGGAGTCCATTTTGACCACTTACGAAATGGACAAAATTTTAGCAGTATATGTTAAGGGCAATTTTACGTTCTCTCTATCCCATTACTATCTTCCAAAACACAATTATATGTCAATTGAATGACTCAGAACTTCTTCTGCCCGAGTAATAAATCATAAGTGTAATAGGTACGGAGAATTTGTCATTGTTCAGTGTGTATACAGAGTTATGTGGCATATAACCTCAAATTTCTTTCAGATCATGTATAAATACATAATAAAATAATAATGCTCATTAGTCAACACCAAACATAAGTTCCAGATGTTTGAACATCAAAGTATTTATAGGCCTATAGGAACTGCCTTGAGACAGGAGCAGTTTTTCAGAAATGGTACTGGAAGAAAGCAAGCTACAAAAACCTCCCCAATTCTCGGTAACAAAAAGCTATTCTTGTTTATACATAAATTATGAATGACTTTTTAAGGGCTGACTCATTGGCCAGTGCATGTGTCTACAAATCCTGTTTCACAAGAGAATGGAAGCTGACTGGACCAACGAGAATCCTACAACAAACAAACCATTTTCCCCAGCTTGCCTCTAACGCAAGTCAATTTGTCCGAGTTTTCAGCACTGCTCTTTTCAAGGCACAGTGGGGTGTGACGCTCCAACTGGCAGCGCTGCCACAACTCTTATGCCATTCAGATCCCGCTCACATCATCTCACAGGGCTGCCTGCTTCAGGACAGCCCGGGGCTGGCGCTCTTGTCTGCCAAGAGCCCTTTGGAGCCCTGGTGCGTTCAGGTGAGGTCTTGGCGGAAGGACGCTCACCAGCTCTGCCCTCCTCCCCACCAAGGGTGGGATTGGAGCGGCAACAGGTGATTCCCTTGCCCGAAGTCACACACTCCAAGCAGTGGCATCTCCTCTTTGCCTTGGGTGCCTCTGGCATTGAACTTACAGCGAAGTGGCGGGCAGCCTCCCTGGAGGATCAGAGCCTCCGTTTCTAAGCCTGACTGTCTCATGCCTTTTCTGCCTGACCTTAAAGTCAGTCTTAAACGGACTGACTTTCCCCTTAAGTTTTCTCGTCCATTAAAATGAGGTGTCACACATTATCTTTTCAGGTCCTGTCCAGTTTTGATGAGCTATGATTGGGTTTTCTCCTACACAAAAGGAAATAAATGGATAGATTAGTTCAGCAATATGATGTATTAGATCGTGATGACTAAAATTGCTAACGAGTGGCTTAATTAGTCATGACAATATAAGATTTCACCACTAATGCAAACCTTCCAGGACTTCAAATATTTCTCTCTTGCACACAGTGGAGTGTGGGGGACGGGAGGTTAGGTGGGATGGGAGAGGGGAGGGCAGGATACAATGGGTGTTTTCTGATGGGTTAAGTATGAAAAGATAAAGCCCAGACAACTTGTTGGGGGCATGAAAAAAAAAATTCCTAGTATTCTCTTCTGTCTCAGATCTTCCTTTTATAGGAAGGAGGAGAAAAAAGGAAAGCACTTTTTAAGTGCAGTGAGTCAAACTCCGATGACTGATAATGTATGAATGTCAAGAATTTTGAACATGAGTTATCCATTCTAACTTTTCTACCCCAAATGCTTTTCTGTTGATTTCTCCAACCATGGAAAACTGTCCCTAGGAAGGAAATGCTTGGTTTTTGAAGTGTTGAATAAGGAGATGAGTATTTGAATCTGAGCTCTGTGGGATCGCTTTCGGAAGCAGTTTTATGTGGGGATTGACCGCACTTCTTTTCCTTCCTTTCTCATAGGGACTTTGTTTTCATTGGCACACTTGTCAAAGCAAACAATCTGAATTTCCTCTGATAGCAAAGTTTGATAAATACAAGGTGGCAACAGTGTTCACTTATCAGTTTTCATTAATAAATAAATGGCTGCAAGCTTCCACTGTCAACATGAAACAGAGTCAACACAGACCAAAGATTAGTTGAAACTTGATGCTCCAATATTGCACAATTAACAATAAATCCATTATTATTCGAAGTATTTGCTCAAACGAAAAACACATGTGACTGGGAATTTAAAAACTGAACAGACATTGGCAAATGTTTTCCAAATATAATACACCATCCTGACAGCTAATGGATCAGCAATGTTTACTTCAGCAAATGTTTCCCATTTGGAGGGAGAAAAAAAATGAGGGTCTAATAATTTTTTTTAACATTTGAGCATGCCCGTGGTGCTTTACAGTTTACAAAGCACTTTCAGTGTATACATCCATTCAACTGATCCTTGAAATGCGTCTGGGAGGTAGACGGGATGTATATTATGTTATCTACCAACAATTTGTAGTTCCGCAAATTTGTCATGCTGTTTCATGTCTCTGGGATTTCACACGTGCTCTTCTGAGCCCTGGAATGCCCTCTCCCCCCTCCCATTACCTCCATTATTCATCTGGCTAATCCCCAATCATCTCTAAAAATCAACGCAACTGCTGCCTCCTTCCAAATCCTCTGGAAGCCTCCAGTCTGTTCAGATGTCGCCTTTCTGTGCTCCTTCTATGCCCTGTGTAGTGTAGCAATGACTGCTTGTACTCTAATCATCTCTTTTTCGATCTCTCCTAGTAGATCATGCAGCAACATGATTGCAGGGATCTCGACTTTATTTACCCGGCATCTGTAACCTCTCCCTGTAGCACTATCCCTCTCATATAGTGAGGATTCATTATATGTCTGTGGAAAGAATGAATGCACATCATCGATGAGATGAGGAAACTGAGGCTCACAGATTTAAGTACCTTCTTCAAGGTCACACAGCTGGGGAGGGGCAGAGGTAGTAGAATTTAAACCTGTGCTGCTGGCCCACTGTGTTTGTCTGCTCATTTTCATAGAAACACATTAAGTAATTATGGACATAATATAACAGTATCTTGGGGATTTTTTGGCAGCAGATGTGAGAAGCTGTTATAGTTTGCTAGCTGCTGGAATGCAATATACCAGAAATGGAGTGGTTTTTAAAAAAGGAGAATTTAATACATTGCTAGTTTACAGATCTAAGGCTGAGAAAATGTCCCAGTTACAATAAGTCTATAGAAATATCCAATCACAGGCATCCAGGGAAAGATACCTTGATTCAAGAAGGCCAATGAAGTTCAGGGTTTTTCTATCAAGTGGAAGGGCACGTGGCAAACAAAGTCAGAGTTTCTGTTATCTGGAAAGGCACATGGTGAACACGGTTAGGGTTCCTCTCTCATCTGGAAGGGCACATGGTGAGCACGGCGTCATCTGCTAGCTTCTTCTCCTGGCTTCCTGTTTCATGAAGCTTCCCAGGAGGTGTTTTCCTTCTTCATCTCCAAAGTTTGCTGGCTGGTGGACTCTGCTTCTCATGGCTACATCGTTCTGCTCTGCTCTGTCTAAATCTCCCTCATTCTCCAAAATGTTTCTTCTTTTATAGGACTCCAGAAACTAATCAAGACCTACCCAAATGGTTGTAGACACACCTCAACCTAATCCAGTTTAACAACCACTCTTGATTAAATCACATTTCCAGATAGATGATCTAATTACAGTTTCAAACATATAATTCTGAATAGGGATTAGAAGAAGTGGCTGCCTTTACAAAATGGGATTAGGATTAAAACATGGCTTTTCTAGGGTACATACATCATTTCAAACCAGCGCAGAAGCCATTGGAAGAAATGTGCTAACTTCTTTTCTTAGTTTTTTTATCATTCATTATTATTTCTAACCCACTATTATTCACTTCCCATTTTCTTCCAATAAGGATTTGAAGCAGTTTAAAATAAAGACTTTTATGTAGAACTAGGATAAAAGATAAGGAGCCTGGTAAAAGAGAAGGTAAAGATGGAATATCTACCAGAAATTTTAGGCTAAGAAGAGTTACTGTAATTGAGATTCAAACTTGGTTTTAAGCTTCCTGAGATTCAAGTAGAAAAGGAAAAAACAATGGATTATGTTGCTCTTATTATTATGCAATGAGAGAGAGAATATCATGGGAGAATCATTTTTTTCCTAGTATTAAACTCTAAAAGGAATTTATTGCATGGTTATTTATATGAGTCCATGAAAAAGATAATGGAAAATGCCTTCACTTGTAGCTTACAGAAGAGGAATTCCTTCATCAAATGTTTATGGAATACCTCCTAAATGTTAGGCACTGTATTTAGGGTTGGACAAGGATTCAAAAATGAATAAGAGACTCTACCTTCAAAAGACTTCACAGTTGGTCAACCGCGAAGGGTAATACACAGTTAACTAGAAGTAGAACTATTTCTTATAGCAAACAATAATAACTGGGGGTATTATACTATAATAGTACGTTATGGAATAATACAATTCCACTCAGACTCTTCTATGAGAAAGTTAAATAAATGCAGAATATGTACTTCTGATTTAGGCCTTCTTTTAAAAAATAATAGACTTTGACAAGAATATAAATGTTTAGGCATATTATCAGTGTTTGATAAATAAATTAATGTGCTTGTTGGTTCACGTTTTTCTTAATTCTTTCATATTAAAGGCTATGTACAGCGCGTGAATACTGTTCCATGCAGGAATGTCTGTGCTTTAAACGCTTATAAATATTATCCATACATGGAGACATCTTTTTCAACTATAGACCACTAGGAAGTAAGCCTAATAATAAATTGTCTGGCCTCAGAAAAACATGGCTAGAGTGAAAAGTCCACATTTTGTTCCTGTAATTTGTAACGCATTCAGAAAGTCCCAAGACTGGCTCAGAACCAGCTGACGACCCCTCAAGCGCTGCATTTATAATGGGGAGCCTATTTTTCTTTTATTACTGGTAACTGGAAAAGCCTAACAACTATTTTCCATTGGCATTCCCTCCAGGATGGAGAGCTTGTTTTTCCTAGATTTTTATATATTTTTAGGCGGTCATCTTGGGCAGTCTGGCTTTGTATGAAAAGTGTTTTTTAATTGCAGAGGTTCTCCCTTGGGCTACTGGGTAGAAAAATGCATGCTCTGTATCTCCATGTCTATTTTGGGGGTCCCGGCTGGGTTCCAATTCCCCATCTTTATGCAGAGTGGCTGCTCTTTCATCTTCTCATCCCTGTAGTGTGCCTGGAAAAAGGGAAAAGGAAGGAAGGAACAGAATACCAGAGCTATGATCTGTCTCACAAATGACTGCTGTAGGGGTGGCCAGGGTGGCAATCTTGAGTCACCTACTCCATTTTCTCGAACTTATAGGCTAATTTAAAAATGTTGAGGGAAAAGCAGAAACATCGACTTCCTCTCCAACTTCACGATTGCTTTTGGATTGGGCTTGCAGGACGTTTTATTTACACCTGATTGCGCCTCAGGTTTTCTATATGCATTGTTCTTGTTTTCTCAGCAGCACAACATACGTGTGCTTAATTTGGGGTGTATGGAACATCTTATAACCTCTGCATGGCTACTATCCTTTTTTGCTTGCTACTGCTTGGTACTATGATGCAAAGTACATTGATGATCAAGGAGACTGTTCTAGTTTGCTAGCTGCCAGAATGCAATATACCAGAAACAGATTGGCTATTATAAAGGGGAATTTAATGAGTTGCTAGTTTATAGTACTAAGGCCGAGAAAATGTCCCAATTAAAACAAGTCTATAGAAATGTCCAATCAAAGGCATCCAGGGAAGATACCTTGGTTCAAGAAGGCTGATGAAGTTCAGGGTATCTCTCTCAAGTGGAAGGGCACATGGGGAACATAATCAGGGCTTCTCTCTTGGCTGGAAGGGCACATGGCAACCATGGCATTATCTGCTAGCTTCTTCCGGCTTCCTGTTTCATGAAGATCCCTGGGAGGCGTTTCCCTTCTTCATCTCCAAAGATCGCGGCTGGTGGACTTCAGCTTCTCGTGGCTATGTCGTTCTGCTCTGCTCTCTCTGAATCTCTCATTCTCCAAAATATTTCCTCTTTTATAGGACTCCAATAAACCAATCAAGACCCACCCAAATGGGTGGAGACATGTTGTCCCCTAATCCAGTTTAACAACCATTCTTGACTAAATCACATCATCCAGGGAGATGATCTCATTACAGTTTCAAACATACAGTATTGAATAGAGATTATT
>PVIY010055848.1:0-13562 GCA_004026745.1 Myrmecophaga tridactyla | reverse complement strand
AAAAAAAAAAAAAAAGCTTATCTTTCTGCACTGTTTTTCTAATTCTGTGGCTTTTTCTTCTCCCTTAGTCAATTACCCCTCAGTGCCCATACAATTCATAGTAAGAACAACTCACCTCTTAGACTTTTTTCTCATATGCCCCTCCCCAGATTTACATACAGAATGTACATACACTTCTTTTGGAAATGAATGAAGAGGTACATTATATCTGATAGAAATTTGGAGTTTGAGAGTTGATAATTTTTACATATCAGCTAACTGACCTATGTTGACTTTTTTTTGCTATTATGAAAATGAGGATTTTTAAAAAATAGGCCTGATATGCTTTTTCTCTGCCAAGTAGGTCCTTTATTATCAAGATGTAACTATAGTTTATTTCAAACTCACTGATTTTTTTTCTATGAACTTAATAAAATTCCTCTTTTGGGTAGTCTATGAGTTCTTGGTAACTCAGACCCTTCTAGAAAATCACTAAGTGAACAATACAAAACATTAAAACACACGAATTTACACTTACACAGAGTATAGTCTGAGCATGTTTTTCTTACACTCACTAGGAACAAATACTGACTCAGAAAATGCTTAGGGTTAAGGTTTAGCTGCTTTCTTTAAAAAAACAGAAAGATCCATATGTTTTTATCTACTGGAGTAAAGCCAAGCCATTTTGTAAATACACCTTCACATTTACACAGCCGGAGGCCCCTCTTACTGTCCTCTCACGGTGCCTTTAGGAATTGGTACCCAACAGGTTGTCTTTCAAGTGAGTTATCTATATATTACCTTTTACCTTCATGGTTTTCAGGAACAGATGGATCATAGAGCCACTTTTAAGGGCTTCCATTTTACTTACTACTTGATTGTGTTCTCTGAAAATTTTAAATGGTAATCCTCTAAAAAGGACAAGGTCAAGCTTGTCTGGCTTCTCGCCTGTCACGCAGCCGCGCTGTGACTGAAGCCGCCTTCCGGGTCAGGCCCTGCTCACAGAACCAGGCGGGCCACGCCCAGAGAGCGCTAAGTGGGTTATTCACATCTTCCCTCCCCAACACCTGGAAGGCAGGAAGTGAGCCTGCTTAGTTTTTAAGACCTTCAGTTCTACTGGACATTTTTGTGGCCGCGCAAGACATCAAATTTAAACAATAGGAGCTGATTTAAGTAAAAAAGTACTGACATCAAAAAGAGTTTTCTGGGGTGTTACTTTTTATGAACAAGTAAAAGGGACTCTTCCTTTAAGTTGTTTCTCCCAGACATCTGCGGTTTTATTGGGCCATTTTTAGCGTCTCTGACATAGCCAAACTTCGTTCAGTTCTAAAGTTCCAAATTGTATTAGTTGGTCAAGAACATTTGGTAGCATATGAAGCTTTACAGCAGGCCAGGAATGTTGGAAAAGAAATGTGAGTCTTTAAAATTACATCTAGAATACACATTCAGGTTCTCTTAACTAAGGCTCATCTGGGTCAGTGACAAGTTACCCTGTGGAGAATATGCAATAGGACCAAACAAGGAGACTGGAAGTAACCATTAATCTCTCCTGGGTTTACTACTACTATGCTGAAATTTAAATGGATTAAGAAACCATAATACTCCATCCTCAGTGAGATGAAGGCAGTGAAAAGGAGCTTTGACAAGACAGTCAACCTTGGTTATTTTGACTTTGAAGCCATCTTTTTGGAGGTGATACTGTATCAGGTAATATCACCTCAGATACTGCGCAACGCAGCGCACCCCTTCTGGGTTACGAGGCGGATATGGGGGAGCGAGGGCTGTAGTGCATTCGGTTGGGAAGACAACATTCAGATGACTCAGTTTGTGTACCAGCTCCACCAGGAACATCACTCATAAGGTGGATTCCAGAAGCATCTTGCGTCCATTCTCCCCCCAGTCCTCTTCCTTTCATCTAGCCAGTGGCTGTGAGTAACACTGAGGCGGAGAGAACCGTCATTAATTAAGCTGGCTGCCTTTTGGCCTGAGGGTTTGGGGTATGTTGATATTTGTCGGTTACTATGACTTCTTTTTTTTCCCCCCTCAATTGCATCATACCCTTAAAACATGGTGGTAAGTGAGCGATATGCATGCTTTTGGAGTTTGTTTAATCTCCGCTTCAGTCTATATGATGCACAGTTCATAATGTTAACACTTTTCTTCAAGTTTCCTTCATTCACTTTCACAACTAATTTGGATTTCAGTTTGCTATTTAATCCTCATTTCCTTTGATTTTCGTACTTTTTTCTCTGTAGTTCTGTTCTTTCCCTCCTCTCTTGAGTTCCCCATTAAGGGTCAAGTCGGTTTTTTTGATTTTTGTTGTATTTTTGTTGTTGTTGTTGTCTGACTTGTAAGAGAAAGTGGTGTTGTAGAGAGCGAGTCAAGTCTGGGAGAGTAGGGAGACACACGACTGTTTTCTTTGTTCTTTGGAACCTGTAAATGTGAAATGGATTTGGGGGGAGAGAAATAGAGGGCTCATCAGATTTAGGCACTGGTGTGAATAACAGCTGCTCCCACTCACAGCCACAGCAGCTACACCAGAGCCACTGTTGCTTAAACACCTTTGTGCAGACCTTTTGCATGTTATGAGCTTGTTGGGCTAGAAAATAACGTAACTAATCATACACCAGGGAATATACCCCCACTACCAAAAGAAAAAAAAAACAGCTTGTAGTGTGAAGTGCTTGGGTTGGCACCTACAGTGTTATGCTTTGAAGAGATTAGCCTGGCTATTGCGATTCCCTCTTTCCCTTAATGTCTCCTGCTTTTTCTTTTAAAGTTGGGTATAGATTGGTGATATTCTTGAATCAGCTAACTTGCAGTAGAATTTTGTATTTTTGGATACACAGCCAGAGCATTAAAGATATTGTTTGCTCCTGTGTCTTTTCCTTCAAGTCCCCACAGAGCTTAGTTCTTAGCATGTTGCTGAGCTGGCCTGGCTGGGATGCTGAGAGCATTATGATGGTGTGAGGGGAGGAGTGAGGCTGGGCTCGTGTGTTTTAGGACCTGATATGTCTTTGCATATCTCTACTGCATACATAGCACACAGATGTCTTGGATGTCCTTAGTCTTAGTTTGTTCTCTGTACCTGTTTTGATAGTGCATTGTGGTTAGTGGTGGACTCCTGTGGACACTAGTGTGTCGCTAGCCTATTGTTTTGGCTGATGAGTCATTGGTTTGTGGTTAGTTCTTTTTTTTGAAGTCTTTTTTTGCTCCGGTCACTGTGTGTGCTGGCCCGGTGGCTTTGCCTCTCCGTTGCCTCAAAGGAACAGGTGGAGAAATGTCTCCCTCTGACATTACTCCTGACGTGTGCTCCTGCAGATGCCTACACTGAGGCTGTGGTCTTCATAGCTGCTTCATGTGCACCAAGCCCCCTTGTGGAATCCTGCTGAGAGTTTTTCTATGAGCCTTCAGTGAAATCAAACTGTTCTGGATCATTTAGTCCTCATGACTTTTACATAATGAAAAGAAACTAAGAGCACTTACTTGTTCCCTCCCCTTTGCAGGTCTTTTTTTTTTCTTTTCCCTTTTCTTTTCTTTTTCTTTTTTTAATATTCTCTCCACGTATTTATTTCCCTGCTTAAAGGGGACCAAGTTGCCCTTAGTTGAAACAGGAAAGAAAAAGTTATAAATCAGAATTATAAAATATCAATTGAAGAAGGCTTCTAAACTCAGATAATAGCTTTTTTGATTAAAAAAAAAGATTTCTCATGGCTCATCTGGGTTTGGGTTCTGATTTTGGCTAGGGCACAAGAGCAAGCCTGTCCTATCTCAAGTCTTTTCTAGAGGGCTGTCACCACTGTCCAGCTCCCTGTTGTGTCATGGAACATCCTCTGGTATGACCCAGTGTTAGATTGAACTTTTGTGGCTTCCTCTTCCTCAGTCTCATTCTCCAGACAAAAAGACACTTGTGATGATTGTAAAACATCTAGAAAAACAGTGTGCTTTTTGGGGAAGTGAGGATGTGTAGCTAAGCGTACAGAACGTACGCATCCATCTACACTGTAGGACTGAGCCAGAACTGCATGCATTCATTACCAGAAAACAAACAGCAGGATTTTACAACTGAAATGTTGGTTTGTCTTCTCATCTATTTAAGAGTGAACCACTGGAACTTGGGGACAAGATGAGTATAATGATAATTGCAGTCTATCTGTCCGCTATAGTTGCAGTTTTTCATGACAAGCATTCAAAGTGTTAACTAAAACCATCAAAACAACATACTTGCCATTAAAAAACTTTAATCTAGAAATAATAACTCCATGAGTGTTTTGCACCTCCAGATGGAATGGCCTTTAATAAGTGCTATGAATAGCCATGTTTGCCATTTGCAGTTTGCTGTTGTATTAACCCTTATGCAGGATCTTAACTATTTTCTCTTTTCTTCTATCTTTCAATGGATTATTAAATTACTGAACACCCGTATAGATGATGAACCAGCTGGGCCAATGTAAGTACTTTATGGGACACTGAACCAACAGTTTTTGATTGAATTATTTTGTATTTGCAGTTTGATCAAAAGGAGGGAGTAGCTAAGATTATAGAGAGAAGATAGTGAATGTTGCAGTGTAGATTTCTTTGACATTGACCTGATTGATGATCATTTGATTCCCAAGATAGTTGGTACAGTGCTGTTTTTAGTAGCAATACAAATTGGAATACCATGCAAAGAACTGTTTAATATTTGCACATCCTATGTACTTGAATGATAATGTAACAAAAATGACCCATATCTGAGGCTTTCGGTTTAAAGTTAGTTTTAAGCTCTGGACTACAGCATGGGTTAACCAGCTAGCTCCATTAATTGCTAGTATCCAAGAGAGATGGAGCTGCAAGGGTGGAATCAGGAGCCCCCAAGATTGGCAGACTCCCCTATATAAGGAGCTAAGGAGTGAGAGGTGGGCAGACAGTGCCCAAATTCAGATGCCACAGGGCACAGCACTGCCTGTGTGTAATGATTTTCATTTGTTGGGAATAGACAGTGGTGTTCAGTGGAGCAAAAATGGTTTATTCTCACCTTTATAAGAATTGGATTATAATTTATAAACAAAGGGAAAATTACCTGCATGTTTTCTGCCTTGGGAGTCAAAAGGATCTATTAATTGAAAGTATATAGATACTTTACCTATTTACAGTAATATTTTTGTGCTATTCATCTATTTAAGAGTAAATGCACTTAAAATGTGGAGTAAAATTTCTTACTACACCAGGGATGGCAGTAAGTGAAAGACTCCCTGTATTTCCATGTGTTTTACTTTCAAAAGTTGCTGCTGACTTGAACTCATTTTATAATGCAATTTTTCCTCCAAAGGAAAACCAACTCTACCAACAATCACAAAGATAAAAACTTGCGTCAGAGAAACACAAATTAAGTACTGCTTTTAATGTAAGTATGGCCTTCTTTAGAAGTTAAAAAAATTATATTCAAAGGAATGTGCCTCTATTGACCTTGTTATAAATTCTTCAGTAGTTGGTATTATGTCGTGAGAGCTTTTGGTTATTATCAGAGCAGCTGATAGTCATGGAACAGGATTCTCCCTGCCCAGTTTAGTGGCTGGAAAAGAACATTTTTCAGTTGCATTTTTTTAACATGTTTATAGAATATGCATGATGTTTCAAAAGAAATACTTTGCACCATTATATACTTATCATTAAAAATAGGTAAAATTAAATGATCGCTTTGTTAGGCAAATTAGTGCCAGAGGGCAGGTGGTCTTTGTTGCTAAGGGCAGTGCAGTAGAGGTCTAGGGCAGCAGCCGGGCCAGAGTGTGGTTTCATGAGGCACATGGAGATCAGAATTTCACACCACATCCCTGAGCATGGTGTTTGAACAAAAGTTTTATTTTGTCACTTGATGTAGTCTTGAGTGGCAATACATATCACCTTTTAATTTCCCAATACTTCTTTCTTTCAGATCTTTAGGTTCCTGAAACTGGTGGCAACATGACCTGCTAAATTTTATGCTTGGACCTCTTTGGTTCTAAAACTACATTTTTCTCCCCTTTTGAAGTGAGCAACACCACAATGACTGTCTAAAGCATGCCTTATTTAGCCTCTCCTGTAAGGATGACCTAGCCAGACACATTTTAAACAATGCTTCAGTGTAGAAGGTGTAAACTATTTTGGGCTTGATGTGCTGTGAATGTTGCTTTTTTTTTCCCCTTTGTTAAAATATTTAAATAGAAGTGAAAAGGTCCTCTGAGGATCAGATCATGCATGCGCCATTTTTTACTTAATGCAACGGTTAAATTGGCAAAATACTCTAAAATGCATTGCTGCCATCTAGTGACACATTTTTTTGTAAAGTACAGCAAAATCTACAGATATATACAGTATATAAATATATATATATATATTTATATTTTTGGGGGTAGGAGAAATCCAAAATAAAGTAAATGCTTGTTTCATTTTTAAGCTGCTGATATTCATTCTTTATTGTGTTTGTTGTCAGTTGAGGAAACGGAGTTCTGGTACATAAAGATGGGTAATATAAACTGAAATCTCTAATTTTAAGGGCTTAACTTACGACTTTAATAGGAAGCTGGAACTGTCCACTGAATGGATAACGAATTGCAGTATATATGTATGATTGCTTTTTAAGTGGTTATTTTCTCTTTTGTTAAATCATACAAATTCTTAAATCCTTTTTGCACTGATGTGTTGAACCTATTCTTGTACATTCAATTAAGGCAAATTTTTATAATTTACCTTTTGTTTTCAGTGATCTTGAAATGTTATAGCATGGTGGTATTCTATGCAACTAACTAGTTACACTACTTTTGGTTTGACACTGTATTTTTTTCCACATTGATTTAATGGTTGATTGTAGATTTTATAACCTAACAGGGTTCTCATGCAGTGCATAACTGTAGATGCATGTACTTGTGTTTTGTGTAATTGTTGAAGTGCAATGATGTATAAAAAAGTGGATTCACCTGTTTTTAAAAATAAAACAATAAAAGGTGTTTGAAATAATATTCTTTATTCCAATATCCTCTTAATTTTAGAAGGAAGCATTTTGAATACTTTTAATTCCCTTAGGTGTGTATTTACACAAAGCATTAATCTCTCAACCCTGCCAGCTTTTTCAGTTCCTTTTCCACTTCTTCTACGAATGCTGGGAAATTCTGGTCCATAAGGCACAAGCGTAGAAAGGGGCCAAGTTCGTCAGTACGCCACGCGGACTGCTCATAGATAAGGGGAAGCTGCTCCGATGCCAGGATAGACTGCAAGGACACCAGGAAGAGGCAGCTTAGTATGGACGACAGGTGAAGGCAACAGTCTGACGACAAAACACAGGAAACTTTGCCTTAAGGAAGGTGCAGGGAAGTCACATAAAGAATTACGGTAGGGTGGGGTGGGGGTTAGCTAGCTTTACAGTGCTGCTTACTAGGTTTAACTTACATTTAACATTTTATACACACGCTTTCTAGATTCATATGGAAAGTGAGATAAACTTTTATTCTTAAAAAAGTATTTCAAGTGTATTGAAATGATTTACGAAGTTGAGATAATCGAATAATTTTATCTGTTTTAATAAGGAATACTGGGCTCATAGATACAGGAAGAGTTGTGAGCAGTTCAGCATGCAGAAATTGAGTCCCACCCAAGGACCACAGTTCACAGACTTTTTTTTCTGGCTTTGCAATGTTTGTTTAAATCACTTAGAAAAATGCATTTGAGACCCATCCACATTGCTGCGTGTGCCAGTTCTTTTCTTTTTATTGCTGAGTAGCCATCATTTGGATGTACCAGTTTATTCCCCAGCTGAGGGACATTTGGGTGGTTTTGCTTTTTGCAATAATGAATAAAGCTGCTGAAAACATCTACATACAGGTTTTTGTGTCATGTTTAGGTTTTCATTTCACTTCAGTAAATATTATAAGTAGGACTGCTGGGTCATGTGATAGATGCATATTGAACCTTATAAAAATCACCAAACTTTTCCATAGTGTATATGAGTTCTAGTTGCTCTTCATCCGTCCAGCACTTGATGTTACCAGTAAGAGCCAATGGTAATGTTTTAGCAGCCTATGCTTCCAAACTTTAGTGTGTGCGCATGTTTATTTAAAAATTGAATCAGACGGGCAGTGCAATGGTGGCTCAATGGCAGAGTTCTCGCCTGCTATGCCGGAGACCCGGGTTCAATTCCCAGTGCCTGCCCGTGTTAAAAAAAAAAAAGCCAAAATTGAATCATACATGCAGTTTTGTATTGCATCTTCCTTTAAAAAAAATCAATGTATTGTGACTATCTTTCAAATGTAAATATATAAGGATCTACATTACTTTTATTTATTGCATTTTTATCTCCTCTTTGGTTGTTCCACAATTTAGCCACTTGGTAACCCATTTATGAACACCACAATTTAGCCACTTGGTATCCCATTTATGAACACGTTTACATTTTTTTGTTAGAATAAACACTGTGAAAGCTAGTCTTGTAATGAGGTAAAACATTAAATTTGATATGTATTGCTAAATTGCCTTCCAAAAAGTTTTGCCAATTCACACTCACAGAATGACTTTCTCAAGAGGTTAAGAACAAATAAACATCTGAGCTACAAGTCTGTTGCCTTTCCTCATTTGCACATAGTTCTTGCATACTAAGTCAACTGGGCTAAAGGTTCGCCTTTTATAGCAACTGATATTTCCTAAATAAGGACATCACACCCTGCCTTGCTCCTTGTTTTTCTGCAGCTCTCGTGTCCTCAGACACTCTGATTCAGTTAGCCCCAGCGCAAAACAAGGCTACAAACTGGGCATTATGAAATCTGTCCTCACTAATAGACAAATAGGCTTTTTTATTTTCTCTATCATAGTTGCTGCGTTATTAAAAGAAATAAGAATTCTTAACTAGTCTTATCCCTGGAGATCTTTACCTTCCATGATTGTCTGTTTATTTTCAATTAATGGTAAGCCCAATGGAAATACCTATATATACCACTATTTGAACAATTTATTGGATGCATAGCAAAGACAGTTCATCCTTGAACACTGATGAATTCCATGCAGAACCACATGAAAGCATAAGCTGCCTGGTAGGAAAGCATAAGCTATTTGGCATGAAACTAGCTGCTGGGTGCAGCAGGAAGTACAGTGATGAAGAGACATCATCCTCAAGATTCCAGCAGAGTAGAAAGACGGTAACCATGATTTTGAATGAATAGGTTTTGCAGGGTTCTTAGATAAATAGCAAACTGCAAAGGGAAAGATGTCTGAAAGCAGATCTGTGGTAACAGTTGGATTCTCCTGGGTTTCCACAGGTCCCAATATAGAAATGACAGTGGACTTGTCTGATTCCAAATTCAATATTTATCTTAGAATAGTTCCCAAATTTCATTTCCAAATTAAAATGAAATTGTTCCTCTTCTTGGGGGGAAATGATGACTAAACGCTTTATTTCATATATTTAAAGGCTCACATTAGAAATTACTCTCACTCTTTATTTCCAAAGGAGAACAGTCTTTGGTATGTGCCATCCCATCTAACCTCACAACAAGGGTTGATGAAAACAGCCTGTCTTCTGTCTTTACCATCTTCTATAGTAACCGTTTAGGTTATATATGCTAGAATAAGGGAGGTAACACGGAATACAAATTCTTAAGAGGTCACTTTTTTTTTAATGACAAAACGGAGCACAAAAATATGTTCTACCTGAGCTAACTGTGTCACTGAAATGCTTTCCTCTGGAGCGCTGGGCTGGGCTGTTACTCTCAGCTGCTGCTCGAAGTGCGACTGAAATAAAACAACATGCAATCAGGAGACTTAACTATACATATTCTTCAATACCACAGCCCATTAAAGAAATGGAAACGCATGGATTCATGTTCGAAGAAAGAAACGAATTTCAGTAAAAGTGAGTGGTAAAAATCATCTGTCAGCATAGGTCTGTTCTGGTTTTACTCTAGGGATGACTGACCACAGTCGAGGTACCAAAAGAGTTTTTTAAATCAAAAGAGTTTTTAAATCTGAGACTTCAGTCCTGTGTCTGTTCTAACAGGTTGGTGATCCATCCTGCTAGACACCATGGCCCTTAGGTCTTCAGAGGTATGGCCCAGGGGCCAAGATGTGTGCTGGGCACAGAGCTAGCCCCACGGAAGCAGAATGGCCACACGTACACCTCTGCCCACAGCCCGGCAGCCACATGCAGTGCTTGCTGCTGTTTCTGATAGCCATGCTTTGCCACCTTCTAGAAATTATTACTTAGGTAATATATGTTCATTTCAGGAAAGCCAAAAACAAAAAACAAACAAACAAAAAAACCCAAACAAACCATAATTGTGAGCAAACCATGCTTTTAGTAAAACTGAGGGTTTTTGTGTGTCTGTTTTTTTTTTGGCATTTCTTTTTTATCGTGAAATATATACAAAAAAGCAATAAATTTCCAAATACCTTTTAACAAGTAGTTATAGAACAGATTTTAAAGTTTGGTATGGGTTATGGTTCCTCAATTTTTGTTTTTTCTAGCTGCTCCCAAGACACTGGAGACCAACAGAAATATCAATATAATGATTCAGCAGTCATACTCATTTGTTAAACCTGAAATTCTCTGTATAACACCATCACCTATGATCTTTCTCCCACTCTTTAGAGGTATTTGGGCTATGCCCATTCTAACATTTTCATGTTGGAAGGGGCTGTTGAGAATATGAGATAGGGAGATGGAATTAGTTGGTGTTCTGGAGAGGCTGGCCTCTCTGCATTTCAGGACTTATCTGGTCCAGGGACCCATCTGGAGGTTGTAGGTTTTAGAGAAGTACCCTAGTGCATGGAACCTTTGTAGAATCTTAATTAATACCATAGGTGTTTTCTAGGATCGGCAAGAATGGTTTTGTTTGGGGTTTGGCAAGTTATGTTAGGTAGCAGTGTCTAACTGAAGCTTGCCTAAGAATGACCTCCAGTGTAGCATCTCAACTCTATCTGAACTCTCTCAGCCACTGATACCTCATTACATTTCTTTTCCCTCTCTTGGTCAGGATGGCATTATTGATCCCATGGTGCCAGGGCCAGGCTCATCTCTCAGGGTCATCTCCTATGTCGCCAGGGAGACTTTCATCCGGGTTAGGGGGTTCAATGGTTTCACTTGCAAAGTTTGGCTTAAAGAGAGAAAGGCCACATCTGAGCAACAAGAGGTCCTCCAGAGGTGACTCTTAGGCATAACTATAGGTAGGCTAAGCTTCTCCGCTACATACATAAGCTCAAGAGCAAGCCTCAAGATCAAGTACTTAGCCTATTGATTTGGGTGTCCCTAATGTTCGGCACAATATCCGGGGTTTCCCAGGTGGTAGTTTAATAGTTACATATTCTTTCTCGCATCCCTCAAGGGACTTTGCCAATACTTTTTGATTATTTCCTTACTATACTCTGGGATGTATCCAGGCATTTCATTAAGCTGTACAAGATTAAAGGCTCTCATTCTTATTCTGGGCTCCCTGTGTTTGGAGTTTTTAAATGATTTATCCACACAGGTTGAGTTAAATTATGTGCTATGGAAAGCCTAGGTTCTAGACATAAATTTTCTTCCTTTGTAAAACTGAGGGTTTTTTTTTCATTTTAGATAGTCTGAGGGAATGAGCTCCTCCATAAGTAAAATTCCTAGAAATCATTCATTCCACAATATTTCTGTGGCTCCTATACAAGACACTGCTGATAAAGGAAAGGGCTAGCTATACAGAAGTGTTAGAAGTCCTGCCCTAAGAAGCCTACAGCCTAGTGAGAACCTAACAAGTAAAACCGACTATAATGCATCTCCGTTAAGCCTTGGTGTGGTAGTGCGTGTAAGTGCTTCAGGCTATTAGAGGAGGGGGTGACGGTGCCACAGGTGATGTGCAGGAATGCTCGAGTCTGCTATTTTGAAGGAATCTATAATGATGAGGGGGAGTTTTCAGGTAGAATACAGGGGAAATTTTCCAGACAAATGGAAGGATCTGGAGGAATGAAAGTTTCTGAGGGCTGCTTTAAGAATTTCCAGGATCCTCTCAACCCACCTCCTCCCAAGTGGGGAGGTCTGCAAGTCCTTTTTGGGTGGCTGTGGCTGCTGCAATGTGGATCTCCAGACAAGTAGGCAGAGACCCTGCTCTAGGTGAGAACTGATAGTAGAACACAGGGAGACACTAAAAAGACCCTCTCTGGAGGGTTTCCTTTTATAATCCCCAACATGGATGCCAAATTCTGTCTTCTGTCCTATCTGGAGGCTGATTTTTCCCATTCAATAGGTAATGGCAGAAAAGCAGATCTAGAAGCATCAGAAAAGGGGGTGGTGGGACAGGGAAGAAAGAACAAAGAAAGAAAAGACGATAGTTGAGAATACGAACATGGAAATGAGCAAACAGGTCACGGAACACTATAATGTGGGACCCCTTAGACCAAGCCCGATTTCTCTGAAATGTAAAAATACAAGTCAAATTCAAAGGTATAAATGTTTCTTCCAGTTCTAATTTATGATGCTTTCCTAGAGTATATTATCATTTAGCTCACACAGTGTTCTTCCAACAACTGGGAAAAGACATCAACAGAAACAGGATGCTGTACTCTGTAAATGACTGCCAGGTGTGACTGAGCCCCTGAGGCCGGTGGAGGGTGCCAGCTTTAGACAGTTTTTGGCCCAAACATCAGAGATGAAAGGTTCTTGGCATACAGTGGCTGCACCCCCCTGTCTATTTTCTTCTGGACTTTATGTGCTAACAAAGGAAAATGTTCACCCAAGAACTGCCATCCTCTCTCCTACCTTGCCTTCCCCTCGGAGGTGCGGTAGATTGCTTTAGAATCCCTCAGGTTGAGAAACACCTGGTAAGGCTACAATTAGCAAAATTAGAAGACTGAGGAAAAGTAAAAACCAAAATCTGAATCAGGAAAATGACTCAAGAACTTGAAATAGACATGGAATTATCTCTATTTGCAAAGAAGGGAACAATATATTCTTACTATATATATAATCTGTATGTATACATTGGGAAAATTACACATCTGGATAGAGGAGAGTAGCAAGGTGACTGGAACTTGGCCATATTCTGCGACTCGAGAAATTCTGAGAAAGGAAGCAAGACACCACATCTGCACAGTAGCAGTAAGAGCAAACCTGGGAATGACCGAATCTTAATAACAGATCAATAAAACCTATGAAAAAAGAAATCTATTTAAAGGGCAAAGGATCATATGCAATAAAGTACCTTATAAATAAACTAAGCCAGCTTGATAGCCTTTAAAAGAAAAATTATTCAAGGATGAATGACAGAAGTTTAGCAGATGTTCTATATTTGGCATTGAATATATACACCAAATTGGATGAAATATTTCAGCATGCCTTGAGTTTTTAATTGAAAATGAATCTTTTCAATTTAGAAAGAAAATCTAGTCAAGACTGAAAATACCCTTAAAAGCTATAAAACTGTTTGTATTGTGATAAATGATAATACTGCCATTTATAGTGAGTAATTTTTTAAATATTTATTTATTAAAAAGTAAACAAAATAAAACATCAACATACATAATCAGTAATTCACACTATCATCACTTAGTTGCATATTCATCATTTTTTAGAACATTTGCATTAATTCAGAAAAAGAAATAAAAAGACAATAGAA
>PVIY010055847.1:0-13554 GCA_004026745.1 Myrmecophaga tridactyla | reverse complement strand
TAAAGCAAGGTTATAGAAATGTCCAATCTAAGGTATCTAGGGAAAGATACCTTGGTTCAAGAAGGCCAGTGAAGTTCAGGGTTTCTCTCTCTCACTGGAAAGGCACATGGTGAACAAGGAGACATTTGCCAGCTTTCTCTCCAGGCTTCTTGTTTCATGAAGCTCCCCTGGGGGCATTTTCCTTCTTCATCTCCAAAGGTGTCTGGCTGCATGGGTTCTGTGGTTCTCAAGCACTGAAGCTTTGTACAAAATACTTCCTTTTTTAAAAGATTCCAGTAAACCAATCAAGACCCACCTGGAATGGGGAAGGTCACATGTCCCTCTAATCAAAGTTAATACCCACAATTGAGTGTGTCACATCTCCATGGAGATAATCTAGTCAAGTTCCTGAACTGCAGTGCTGAATAGGGATTAAGAGAAAAGGCTACCTCCACAAGATGGAATCAGGATAAAAACATGGCTTTTCTGGGGCACATAATCCTTTCAAACTGGCACAGAGGGTATGGGGTGGGGCAGTTAGAGAACCCAGACTCTCCCACAGAGGGATTGCAGAGAGCCATCGTGCCTTCCTACCAATTGCTAGACAATCAGCTTTTCTCCTTCACTCACAACATTTTGCCATGTGTGACAATTGACTATACCCTTATTTCCTCAATATTTAAAAAAAAATTCTTACGTTTTATGAAACTATACTTATTTTTAAAAGAAAATTTCATTTGTCACACAAATAAAAAATGTATTTGTCTTTTACAAAAGAAATTGAAAACCTTATGGAATTTAAAATTAATGAAATAATCATGTCCAAGAAAAAAAATCTGACCCACTTACAAAAATACATTTAAAAAAATAAGTTTCTCAAAGAGAAAATGGTCAGTAAAAAAAAATTTTCCACGTATTCTAAAAAGGCATAACTTACATATTTTTAAAAACATCTTTCAAATATAAGCCAGTGTTAAAAAAAAAACACAACTTCTATCCCCTTTTGGTGAATCTTATTTTATATTTTCTTAAAAATGTATGCCCACCCAATCAAGCCATCTAAGGTATTTGCCTTCTCATTAGCAATCTATAAACAAGTAATTAACTTTTAAAGTACTAAAAGCACTAGTAGAAATAAGAAAATCAGCAAAAAAATCATTTTTATTTACATTAAAGATTATTTTAACAACTATCTAAAAAACAAACAGAGGGAGACTTCTGCTAATGGTTGAAAGATGCAATATGAAAAAAAAGATTTACTCTCCCACATGAAACAAACTAAAAAACAGACAAAACATATGAAAGAACAGTTTACAAGAGACTGAACATCAAGTACTGAAGGGCGAGGTGATACCCATGATTCAGAAGCTTATTGCCTTAGGGGTTACCAGGCTTCTGCCCAGGAATGGGGGCGCCAGGTCTACTCTAACTCCTTGAGTTGAGGAAAACAAGTTGAGAGTTGGAGGAAACCAAGAAATCAGAGTTTGGAGGACGGAGGACGTGGACAAGGAGAGCTGCCCAGAAACCAGAATAGGGACCTCCTGAGTATGCAGCTGATTCTGATTACTGCATGTGAGGAAGCTACTTGAGGATGGGAAAGAAACACACCAAATAGTTACAGGTGTCTGTCCCTGGCACTAACACAGGGCAGTGACTAGTGCCTGTCTGATCAGCCAGACTGCATCCTTCACAGAGCACTGGGTAGAGTGCACAGAAAGGACGTGTCACAAGAGTGTGGAATAATTACCCTTTGGTTGAGTTTTGTACAAGCTCTGGGTAACAAAAGAA
Source organism: Myrmecophaga tridactyla (assembly GCA_004026745.1). Classification (NCBI taxonomy): domain Eukaryota; kingdom Metazoa; phylum Chordata; class Mammalia; order Pilosa; family Myrmecophagidae; genus Myrmecophaga; species Myrmecophaga tridactyla. Next base: position 11,787 of record PVIY010055847.1, on the reverse strand, counting down.
GATCCAAAAGAATCAAATTTTCACCAAATAACGATGTTCCTAAGGAGCACTCAAGAGTATTAAGAGAAAAACAAAAATATCCTGCACACACACACAAAAGTAAAATTCACTATGTCTAGAATCCATTAAAAAATTACCAATCATGCAAAAAAGCAGGAAAATAATATCCATGAGGAAGAGAAACAATGAAAATTGAACCAAAAACTGACACAGATGTTGGAACTAGCAGACAAAGACATTAAACATGTAAAATAACTTCACTGCATTTATTCAGAAAGATAAGTAGAGTCTTGGATGATATAAAAGCACCTAAATTGAAATTGTAGAGATGAAATCTAAAATGTGTGAAATGAAAACTACGTTGGATGGGATTAATGACAGATTAGCTATTGGAGAAGATTAGATTAGCAATCTTGAGGACATAACATTAGATATTATGAAACACACAGAGAAAAGAGAACTTTTTAAAATGATTCAAGTATCTGTGAGTTGTAGGACTTCAACAACCTAATATAGACAATTGAAATCTCCAAACCTAAGAACAAGATGGTAAGGACAGAAAAACATTTGAAGTAGAAGTGACTAAAAGGTTTCGATACTGGATAAGAATGATAAACTCACAGATCCAAGAAGCTCAATAAATTCCAAAACAGGAAACATAAAGAAAACTAGACCGAGGTATATCATAATCAATTGTTCTATATCAGTGAATAAGAGAAAAGCAACCTGGAACAATAAGACATGTTTTATTCAGAGGAAAAGGATTAAAAAGTCAATATATTTCTTGTCAGAATCAATGAGAGTGAGAAGAGAGAAAGAAAAAAACTATCAAACTAAAATTCTGTACCCAAGGACAATCTTTGAAAAGCTGAGGCAAATATATCTTTTTTCCAATTTACAAAAGCTGAAAAATTCATCTCCTGCAGCCCAACACAAAAAAATGAAGAGCTTTAGAAATTGTACTTACATAGTAAAATAATGATTTTCTGTTACCATATAAAACTCTTTCAATTGAATATTTAAACAAAGATCATAACATAGTGAAGGATTTTTATAATATATGTAAATGTAAAATTTATGATGAAAATAGCACAAAGGTTGGGAGGAGAGAAATGGAACTATACTATTGTAAGTTTTTTATAATATATGTATATATATTATATATGGTATAATATCACTGGTAGTTAGAGTTTAAGTTAAAGATGTATGTCATAAACCCTTAAGAAATCAATAAAATAAGAAAAAAAGAGTAATAAATAATCAGTCAACAAAGAGACAATATGGAATCATAAACAATATTAAATTATTATATAAAAAGCACAAACAGTGAAAAAAGAAAAAATGTGAAAAGCAAATGCATAGCAAGATAAACACTTGATACTAACCATATCAATAATTACATGTAACATGAATGGTGAAAACACCCCAATTAAAGACAAATTTTCAGATTGAATAAAAAAGTCAGATACAATTATTTACTGTCTACAACAAATGCACATTAAATGTAAGTCTCAAATGGATGAAAAGTGAAAGGATGGAAAATAAAATAACGTTGCTAACATGAACTGTTGGCATCCTGCTCGCTGTGCCAAACAGACAGAAAGAGACACCTATTATCACCTCCAGGGCAGGGGTCTCAATGCATGGAGGGTAGCAAGGAACATAACAATGCCTGCCACCTAGAAAAGCAGTTCAAGGCTCCCAACCCAGTCCATGATTTGTAAGTGTCATGTGTGTCAGCAAAAGCACAACTCATAGACACAGGATAGAAAAATGTTTACTCACATAGAGGAAGGACCCAGCAAGGTTAGCTTCAACAGTGGCTGTTAGTCCTCCATGGCCAATGGATTCTGATCTGCAGCTGATATGGGGAGAGATGTCTACAGATACTACTTGTGTAGTAGTAGAAGGACACCACTCCCTTCCAGTCGGGCAGATACCAGCAGGCATGAGCCAGGTACCATAAAATGACATACTTTAGCCAAACTGTCTCTGGAGCAAAAGTTTACAAATGCTTAGGGCAAAAGGGGTCATAATTTTCCCCCTCTGCTAGGGGGGATGTGTTTTACTTCAAGTCATCCCCAAGAAGGGAGTCAGTCTGCATTCATCAACCCATCATAGGAGCCAGCCTAACACAGGGCAGACAGAGGGCTTATACGTAGGTCATAGGGAAAGGTGGCAGGCTGTGCTTGGAAGGCCCCCTACCACATTAATACTATCCTAAGGAAAGCTAGAGTAGAATAGTAGTAGATACAGTGGATTTCAGAGCAAAGAATATTATCTGGGATAAAGAAGGTTATTTCACACTGATAAAGGGATCAATTTGTTAAGAGGACATAACAATCCTAAACATTTATGTACCTAATCTCAGAGCTTCAAAATACGTACAGCAAATATTGACAGGAGTATGGAATGAGACATAGAAAAATCTACAATTCTAGTCAAACATTTCAATGCCCCTCTCAGTAATCAATAGATCAATTACAGAAAATCAGTGAGAACATAGAAGAATGGACATCACTATCAACCACCTTGACCTAATGGACATTAAAAGAACATTCCTTCCAACACTAGTGGATGACTACAAAAAAAAGAAGCTAAAAGCTGGAGGACTAAGAAAACCTAGCCTTAAGGCTTGTTATAAAGTTATAATAATCAAAACAATGTGGTATTGATATAAAGATAGACAGATAAATAGTACCGAGTAGACAGTTCAGAAATAGACCCACATACATATGGGCAACTGCATTTTGAGAGTCAGTTCAGGGGATAAAGGGTAACCATTTCAACAAATAGCCCTGGAATACCTGGATATAAAAATGAGCTTCAATGTACACCACATAGCGTATGTGAAAACTAACTTGAAATGGATTACAAACCAGCATTTCAAAGCTAAACTCATTAAACTTCTAGAAGAAAACTTTGCAATATTAGATTCAGCAAAATCTTTTTTTTTTTTTTTGATATGTGAAGTAAATTTGCAAGGGCCTGGAGGCAATTTGTTTGTACGTGTCTAAGGCAAAAACTAACTTACCTGTACATGACTAAAGTAAAAATAACTTATTTGTACGTGTTTAAAATCACTCACAAACGCTGTGGTGGCTTGAAGCTGTTTTGCACCCCAGAAAAGGCCATGTTATTTTTAATCCATTCCTCTGGGTGCAAACCTGTTATAGGTGGGACCTTTCGGTTAGGTTACTTCAACTGAGATGTGACCCGCCCCCATTCCAGGTGACTTGCAATATTTTTACTGGAGTCCTTTATTAGAGGATGAAACACATACTGAAGTAGAGAGATGAAGCCAAGGGAAGTTCACATACTTTGGAGGATGTGAGAAAGGAAGCCACAGAAGCAAGAAGCTGGAAGCAATGAAATTTGGAAAAGAAGGGCTAGCAGACACTGGCCATGTGCCTTCTTCTGTGACAGAGGTGTCCCAGATGCTGACAGCATTTCTTCAGAGAAAGCATCACCCTGTTGAAGTCTTAATTTGGACATTTTCATGGACTTAGCATTGTTTTATTACTTGTAAGGTAGTAAATCCCCATTGTTAAAAGCCAGTCTACTTTTGGTATACTGCATTTTGACAGCTTTAGCAAATCAAGTCAGATTGTGGTACTGAGAAGTGGACTACTGCAATTTGCAAACGTCAAAAATGTTGGAGTGGCTTTATAAATGTATAAGGGGGAAGATTATGGAAAGATTGTGTCACTTGATGGAAAAGGCCTAGAATGCTTTGAAGAGATTGGACACTGAAGGAACTTCCAATGAAGATTTAGACAGAAATAACGAATATGTCATTGCAACGTGGAGGAAAGGCGATCCTTTTAAAATGGCAGAACATTTGGCACAATTGAGTCCTGTTATTGAATGGAAGGCAGAGTTTGAAAGTGACAAACTTGGATATTTAGCTAAAGAAGTTTCCAAGTTAAATGTGGAAAATGCAGCCTGCTTCTCCCTGCAGCATATAGTAAAATGTGAGAGAAAAGGGATAATGTGATAATTGAAGTTTGGGGTACAAAGATACCGGAAATTGATGGCTTGGTAAGTTCTGCACTTCCAGAAAGCAAGTCCCCAGAGAATAGTTCCCCATGTGAGGATTTTATAGAACATAGAATCAGACAGACATTCCAGTGCAAGTCAGGATTGGAGATGGAGTTATCCAGAAAGGATTTGTGCAAAATCCTGTCCAATTGTTGGGACCTCTGTTTGCTGCATGTAAAACTGATGAGTTTCTTAAGATCTGAATGGAACCACTGTCAGCCTGGACTACAAGGTGGAGTAAAGAAACAAATTGAAGGAAAAATGATTTCAAAGGCAGAACCATGTGTATTAGTCAGCATTCTTTAGGGAAACAGAATAAAAAAAAATCTGTAAATACAAGATTTATAAAAGTGTCTCATGCAACCATGGGGATGCAAGAGTCCAATATCTGTAGGGCAGGCCATGTGCTGGTAGTCAGATGAAGGTCCTTCATGTAGTCCCCAGGAGAGGCTGGCTGGCTGAAGAAGAGAGAGAGATTTAAAGCTCTCTCCTTTAAAGCCTTCAGTTGATTGGATTAAAAGTTCCTAATTGTGGAAGACACCCCTTGGCCAACTGCAGGTGTAACCAGCCCTGGATGCAATCAATGTGCTGATGATTTAATAAACCAGGCTTCTGGGTTATTGGCCAGCCATGAAATGTACTTGCAGTAATGGCTAGACCAGCGCTTGCTTGACCTGACACCTGGGCAGTCATCACCTGGCCAAGTTGACACGTGGACCCAACCATAACAGTCCACCCCTTGTCAACTTGACAGCTGTTCCCATCACGCTAAACCATACTTTAACTCTAAATAGAACACAATAACAAACATATTTTTCACCTAACAATACTCAACTGTCTTGGATACAACTGGAAATGGACTAAATGTCTCCAGAATAGGTGCAAGTCCTTGGGTAATGTTTACTCTTAAACTTGATATTTTCTTTTTCACTCTAGCTAAAGGTTTGTCAATTTTATTGATAGAATCATTTCAAAGAACCAAGCTTTGGTTTCATCAGTTCTATTTTTTTTTCTCTATTTCCACAAATTTCCCTCTCATCATTGTCTTTCTTGCATCCCATAAGTTTTGATATGCTTTATTTTCCATCTGAAGATATTTCCTAATTTCTCTTGTGATTTCTTTTTTGACCCATTGCTCATTTGATTTTCAATTTGTAATTCTCTCTCTTATTGAATTCTACCTTCATTCCATTGTAGGAGAAGACACATTACAGGATTTATTTCTTTTCAAATTTATTAAGACTTCTTTTGAGACCAAATTCATATGATCTATCCTGAAAATGATCCATGTGCACTAGCAAATAATGTGTATTTTGTTGCTGTTGATTGACGTATTCTATATATGTCTGACAGGTCTAGTTAGTTTCGAGTATCATTCAAGTATTCTATGTCCTTATTAATCTTCTTTTTAGATATTCTAGCCATTAGTGAAAGTGGTATTTGAAGTGTTTTGTTTCTCCATTCAAATCTGTGAATATTTGTTTCATTTACATTAGGGAGCTGCCATTGTGCCCATTTTTATAAATGTTCATAAATTTAATTTCTTCTTGTTGAATTGACCCTTTTGTTAGTATATCATGACATTCTTTGTCCCTCCTAACAGTTTTTGGCCCAAAGTCTATTATACCATCTTTTCATTTTCAACCTACTTGTGTCTTTGAATTTAAGGTGAGTGTCTTGTAAACATCATACAAATAGAGCATGCTTTTTTATCCCTTCTGCCAATATCGACTTTGTTATTGGAAATTTTAATCCATATTTATTTAACTTAACCCATTTACATTAAAATTAACTGATTCAGGACTCTTTTCTTCTATTTTGTTATTCAGTCTTTGTAAGTCTTACACATTTTTTTGTCCCTCAATTCTTCCATTAATGCTTACCTTCATATATTTTTTTGTAATGTACCATTTTGTGTCGATTCTCATTTCCGGTATATATATTTTCAGATTTTTTTGAGGTTCCCATGGAACTTAATGTAACATCCTAAATCTATAACAATCACATTTGAGTTTTATATCAACTTTTCTTCAATAATATACGCATTCATTTTTCCTATACCCCTATCCTCCACCTTTTTATTGAACTTCTTACAAATTATATCTTTATACATTGTATGTCTCAAACCCTAGATTTTTTTGCTTCTTATCCTTTTACATTTAACAACCTGAAAGAAGTAAAAGGTTGAGTTACATACCACAAATTACATTACACTAGTACTGGCCTGTATTTTTACCCATATGATTATCTTTACCAGAGGTCTTTATGTCTTTACTCCAATTTGATCCACTCTCAAGTATCCTTGCCTTTTAGTCTAAAGATCTCCCTTTAGCATGCTTGAAGGGCAGGTCTCATGGTAATGAACTTCCTCAGCATTTGTTTATCTGGGTATGCACGTAATCTTTCTCTCTCATTTTTAGATGGTAGTCTTGCCAGATATAAAAGTCTTGGCAAGCATTTGTTTTCTTTTGGCACTTTAAATATTTTGTCATACTACCTTCTTACCTTCCTGGTTTCTGATAAGAAATCAATGCTTAATGTTATTGGAACACCCTTGTACATAATACATTTCTTTTCTCTTGCAGCTGCCAGAATTTTCTCCTTGTCCTTGGTATTTGATAGTTTGACTAATATGTGTCTGGACATGGTCCTCTTCTTTATTCTGTTTGGTGTTCTTTGGGGTTCCAGAAGGTGCATGTTTGTATCTTTTATTAAATTGGGTTAGTTTTGTTCTATTATATCTTTGAATATTCCTCTGCCCCCTCTCTGTTTTTTTTTTCTTATACTTTCGGTACTCTAATTACATGTATACTGGTATGTTAGATGGTATCCCACAGGTCGCTTACATTTTGTACACTTTTTAAAATTCTTTATTCTTTCTGTTCCTGGGTGTGAATCATTTCACTTTATGTGGTCTCCAAGATCACTGATTCTTCTCTCAGTTCCAATCTGCTGTTCAACTTCTCTAGGGGATTTTTCATTTCAGTAAGTGTTCTTTAATTCCAGTGTTTCTGTTTGGTCCTTTATTTAAAGTTTCCATCTCTTTGAAATTCTCGTATTGTTCATTTATTGTTTTCCTGATATCCTTTATTCTTTACCTTTGTTTTCTTTATCTACTTAAATGTATTAGGGACCATGTTTTAAAAGTCTTCACCTGGTATTTCCAAAATCCAGTGTACCTTAAGGATAGTTTCTGGATTTTTATGATGCTCCTTTGGGTGAGCCATAATTTCCTATTTCTTTGTTGTCTTGTATTCTTTTTTTTTTGCTCACTCTACATTTTAGTATTTTAAGGCATTAACACTGGGATTTAGTCCCTGAGAAGTCTGTTCCTTAAATTTGTAACAGCTGGTGATATGACAGAGGTTTCCTTGAGTATCAGGAATTAACAATAACAGACAAACCAATGCAAAAACAAACAATCAAAATACCTTTCACGTTTTTTGCAAATTGGTCTGCATTGGATAGTGTCCTCTTTCAGAGTTTAGGCCTCCTATCAAGATCAGCCCAGGGGGTGTGCGGGATGTTCAGTTGTAGAATGCTCACCTGCCATGAGGGAGACCTTGGTTGGATTCCTGGCCCATCCACGCTGCCGCCACCCACTACCCACCCCCAAAAACATCAGCCCAAGCTGAATGTGAAATACTGGGTCCTGTCTCTCTTGTTTGTGTCTTGCCGTGGGTTTATATCTGCACATGACCTTAGAATCCCGCTCTTTACAGGAATTCAGATGCCTCCCCTCCTCCTTATGAAATAGACTTTCCCTTCTCCCCTCCCTGGAGCTCTACTCTAGACCTACAACAGGTAATCCTTTGCCTCAGGTTGCTTTGATTTAATTGTTCCTTATAGTGTTTTAACTGTCTGTAAGCTGCTTGTGCTTCCAAGGCAAGTTCTGGGAGGGTAAACCCCTGGTGAGTTCCCTGATTCTCTTTCTCTGTCTGCCACAGGATAGATTGGCACTGGCATACAGGCAACACACTATGCTTGTAGGGTGACTCTTCTCCCTCCTCACAGGGCCAGGGACCCACAAGGTAAGTGCAGTCAGCGCTATACCATGCCAAGGTGGGGGTGGGGAGTGGGCCAACACGGGCACCAGGAGCGTCTACCACTGTTTGTGAACCTGTGTTTTCTTGATCCAGCCCTCACCCAGTTACTATAACTCCATAACTGTTTATCTGGAGCTTTGAGGAAGATGGCTCTGCAGTTTTTTATATATGTTTAAAGATTCTGTGTGGGAACAGAACCCTGGACCATCTTACACCACTGTTTTGGTCCACTGGCAGTCCTTTAGGTTCTTAGCTATTTTCTAATGGGATAGCTTTTGATTGTCTTTTTTTGAGAGTTCCTTATATATTTGAGATATGTGGTGCCATTCTTTTCTACCAATGTATAATTTGCTTTCACATTTTATTTATAGGGTCTTCCCCAGAGCCAAAGTTTCAAATTTTGTTAAAGTCCAACTTTATCAATTTTCATCTTCACAAGTCATTTCTTCTTTACTAATCAAACTTGGACATATTCCAGGTCTTGAAGATTTTTCTCCTATTTTTTTCTAAGAGTTTTATGGTTTTTCATTTTACATACAAGTCTGTGAATAATTTGAGCTAATTTTTATGATGTGAGATTTATGCTGAAGTTTATTTATGTGCCTTTGTATATTCAGTTGCGCTAGCATCATTTGTTAATTTTAATTACTTTTGCATCTTTGTTAAAAATCAGGTATGTGGGACCATTACTTTTTACTAAAATGAAAAAATTATATTTCTAAGTTATTGATATTAAATTTTTAAAGAGCATACTTCTGAAAATAGAATAAAAATACCTTCATAGGGCAAACCAGTCAATATGTATAGTACTAATTTCTTTAAATATATTAAGATACAAAATTTTTCAAGCCATTATGAAGATTCAAGATTATGAATGATACAGACTATTATTTATTGTTATGACAAATAGCTTTATTCTGTATACTGCAGAGAATTCAGAAAGGCCCATTTTATCCTTGAACAAGCAGAAGATTCAACCTTTAATTGGGCAGATGGAATTGATGTATTACTGCCACCGATGAAAATAATCTCCCCTTATAGGATGTTATAAAAAGCCATAAGGTATAATGGGAAGGTGAGGTGTTAGCAGAAAAAGGTGTTATGTAAACCAAAACACTGTCGAAAAAGTCAATAAAAGGAACGAAGTTCTGAAACATGCTACTACATGGATGAACCTTGAAAACATTATGCTGAGCAGAATAATCTGACACAAAAGGCCTAATATTGCATTATTTCACACATGAAGTATCTAGAATAAGCAAATTTAGAGATAGAAAGTTGAGAACAGGTTACTGGCGACCTGAAGGGAGGGAAGAATGGGTTGTTATTACTGAGTGGATATTACAATATCCATTTTCTCTTTGGGATGTTGAAAAAATTTTGGAAATAAGTGGTGGTGGTATTAACGCAACTTTGTGAATATAATTAATGCCACTGAGTTGCAAATTTAAAAATGGTTAAAATATGAAATTTATGATATGTATGTTACCAAATAAAATTAAAGTTAGAAAAACAATGAGGACACTTATTTTCTGCTTCCCATTTTCATAAATATGGTGCAACTTAAGAGGCATTTTTCCTATCTCAAAACAATCATAAAGGAATTGCAGTTGTGTGCTATATTTTATATGATTTAATTTGTTAAACTAATGTGTCACATATAGTAATAATTCTAATTGCAGTTAAATAAACAGACCTAGCATCTTTTTTCTGTGAAAACTAAAAGGTAAAGTATATATAAAAAATCTCAGTGTTAAAAATGTTCAGTTTACTCTTGAAGAATCAATGTGAACGAATTTGTACTTAAGATAGTTTATTTTAAGAATTTGAATCCCCATGGCAGTCTGTTTTTTAGACCAGTGCTTCTCCAATTTAACATAAATTTAGATGACCTGTGTATCTTGTCAAACTGCAGATTCTTAACCAATATATCTAAGCAGTGTCTGAAACTGATTGTTCCCAGGTGAGGCTACTGCTGCTGGCCTTTGACCACACTTTGAGTAACCTGGTGTTAGATTAGCAGTTTGCAGCCCTAGCTTCACGTTCACCAGGGGAGCTATCTTAATAACTTAATTCCCGACCAATTAAATCAAGTCCCAGGTGTCTACATTTTTAAAGCTCCCAGGTGATTCTAATGTCCAGTTATTACATTCCAAACCTAAGAAATATAAAGTTAAAAACTACTATTGTACTCTCTCCCTTTCTTAGAAACCTTAGATGAATGTCAAAGTTGGGACAGAGATCAAATCCATTTAAAAAATATTCAAATAATCTAATCAAAGCCAGGGTCCCCTGGTAGATATTTGTGTGCATCTGTCCCAGTGATGTTTAAGGTCAATCTCCTCAGACCATGTGATGGTTAAGTTCATGTGTCATCTTGGCTAAGTGTCCAATTGTTTGGTCAAGTAAGCACTGGTCTGATGGTTACTGTGACAACACCAGCTGTTCAGTGCACCTATGGCTGATTTTATCTACAATCCACAGAGGAGATTGCCTTGAGCAGTGAAAGAAGTCTCCGCCAATCAGTTGAAAGCCTTAAAGGAGGACCTGATGATTGCAGCAGTGGGAAAGAAGAATCTCCATTTCTACCACAGCAAGCCATCTTCTCCTGGGGAATTCATGGGAACCTTCATCAGAGGTCCTGGCTCGCTGCCAGGCCTATGGAATTTGGACTTGCCAATCCCTGCAGTCATATGACAGTATCAACCAGGACAAAGGCTAGTGTTGAAGCAGGTGACTTAGCCAAAGGGAGATGGAACTGAGGCAGCACACACAAAACCTTGATATTTATAACCCTGTTCCTGATTTTTCTTTAGTAGTTAATAATATAATACTTGTGAAATGCCCATATATTAGGGGGAAAAAAAGTTCATGAACACCTAAGTTTCTTTCTCATTTAAAAGATTAAATAGTCCTTTAACTCTAACCCAGTGTGTGCCCTCCTGTCTCACACTCTCCCCCCAGGTCAGGGGAACAACTGTCCTGTAGGGGTTGTTTCATCCTCTTGCTTAGTGTATTTTACATTTTGTACTTGTAGCACTCAATAACGTATTGTGCATTATCGCAGGTTTTGAAACTTATACAAATATTGTTTTGTGACTATTCTTAAAATTTTAACTCTGTGTTTCTGAGATGCTTCTAAATTGTATCTAAACAGCTATACAGCTTATACATTTTCACTATACTGTGTATGCTTTCAGAGGAATATCATTCAATTTTATTTACCAATTCTACCACTGGTAAAATTGAGGTTAGTTCCAGGATTTAAAATTGGTATATTTGTGGTTAATCTGAAATTGATTTTGTGGGTGATAATAGAAATACCACAGGATATTACTTAAGAAATCAATTCTTCTTACATCCACTTGCAATGCTGGCCAGCTCAGTCATGCATGAATCAGAAATGCGCACATTAGGCATGTCTTTGAGTTTCCTTTTGATTTCTTTGGTCTTTGTCTCCATTTCTGAACCAATGGTCCTCTGTGTGTTACAGTGTCCTGGGATGCATCTGCTGCTGCTATCTGGGGATACATATTTGCTATTTTGATCCATACACCACAATGCTCTAACACTGCTGACATCCATATTATGAAAAATGTTTACACACATGAGCCACACATTAAGATTGTCTCATCATATGATGGTATTCCCCAGGGTAGAAATACATACAAAATCACCTGGAAATCTCATTAATGTCTTC